>JAPKLX010000064.1:958603-1098111 GCA_026898415.1 Leonotis leonurus
GGTTGCTGGCGCCCCGCTCATCTCAATTGTAGAAATTACCCTCTACATGAATGATATGATTTTATTGATTCATACATTTCATAAGTGAATTGTATAAATAATATTACATGGTATGAAGAATATGAATCATACCTAGCAAGCGGAATTCATACTCAAAGTGATATAATATTAGTGATTCATACTATGTATGAACGGTATGATTTTATGGATTCATATCTTTTATACATAAATTGTATAAATAATACTACATTAGGTATGAAAAGTATGAATCATACCTAACAAGCGAGATTCATAATCAGAATGATATAATATTAGTGATTTAGTATGAATGGTATCTTTCATACATGAGTTTTATAAATAATAGTACTACATAGGAAGGTATGAAAAGTATGAATCATAACTAACATGCATGATTCATACTCAAAACGATCAAAATTCGACGGTTAAATCAATTCAGCATCCCTTCATCGTCGCCGTCCCTTTGCCGTCGTCGATCATCGGCGTCCTTTTGAACTTGATCGTCGTCTTCGATTTGTCTTCTCTGATATGGTTACAAATGAAAAATAGAATAGTAAAATGAAATATATTTCATTGGTAAAAGATAATTTATATTAGTAAAATATTTTTTTATCTAAAAAGATATTTATGACAATTTACAATCAAAATGACTAGAATTTATGCAATGTAATATCAGTGGCTACTATTTATCTTTGACTATCTTATTTGGCTATTTTGAATTTTACCTCTTTGAAATCTGCTGTTTACACCTAAAATGTGTACTTTAGGCTCTCGCAAATATACGAGGTCAATTGCACATGGTAAGTTAATCCCGGTCAAATCTCAACGGAAAGCTTAACAAGGTAATTCTAATCTTAAGTGTTATCAAGAACAAATAAATAGAAATCTTAAGCACTCTAATCAATAATAAGCATGAGGAAACAAGAAATAAAATAAATAAATAAAATAATAAAAAGGCGAGATTTCAGATTCAAGGGCCTAGAGTTAAGAAAGTCTAAATCAATTAAACCATGCTCCTAAATTCATGCTATTGTTTGTTAATTAAGGAGTTCTTAATAGTTAGTCTAATAAATTACTTACGCATTCTTAATTAGACAGTAATCACGACTCACATATTAGATTACCCTAAGAAGAATTTCTCAATTAAGAACAAAGATTCACAATTAATCAATGTTTCCCTATAGTTGCTTAATTACTAACTTATGTATTCGATAATTAAACCGCAATTCTAACTTACGTATTCGAATCACACGATAAGAAAATCATAAATCAATTACAAATATAATTCATACGTCTCTAATTTGTAATTATTAATGATTTAACCATGTTCTATGTTGGAATTATCTCTTGATCTCAACCAACAAACAATTAATAAAAAACGGTGGTCAATCATCTCAGTTAATACACACAAGTTAAATCACGAAACATGAATTAATAACAATCAATAAATAATTAAAGAATTCTAAACTCTAGGTAGAGAATGACAATTCAATCCATAAAAACAATCAAAGTTAAGAATTAAATAAAACTTACTAAGATAGAATTTTGGATTGAGCGTCAAACTCGCCTTCAATCTTTTGTCTCGAGGGGAAATTACAATGGAATCAACTCAAAAACGTGTTCTAGGGTTTTTTAGAAGAGAAAATTTGAAAAGGGAGAAAAGAATGATGAAATACGTCAAAAAACGAGGTTTAAGTAACATAAAACGCGATCTAAAATATTGCCCAGCGGCCACTGGGGTCGAGGTTCTGATTTGGCCGAGGGACGCGCCCAGCCGGCACTGGGGTCTAGCGGCCGCTGGACCCTGGCCGCGGTCTCATGTGCGCAGCGATTTTGTTTCGACCGGTTCTACCTCGTTTGAACTCTGATTTTGGATCCGTTTGCGGCTACGAACTCCTATCGAGATGAAATTTAATCCTATGTTATCCAAGATTCATCATTATAATTCTATTTTGCGCCAATTTCCACACCAAACAACCTACATGCAATTACGAAAATCGAGCGTAAAAACGAACCAAAATACCAAATAATATGAACTAAAAGCATGAAACGATACTCGAGAATACGACTAAAAACACGATGAATACATACAAAATATTTTCCGCTAATTTCAATAATGGATTGGTGTAGTATTATAAAAAAGCTTTCGATTGGGGGAAGATTGATTATTGTGAAATTCGTTCTCACATCAATCCTTATCTACCAACTTTCCTTCTTCCCTATGCCTAAATCGATTGTGAATAAGCTCAGGTGTTTGCAGTGCAATTTTCTGTGGGGTGGAGACGAAGGTAATAGAAAAAAGGTTTGGGTTAAATGACAATCGTTATGTAAAGTAAAAGGTAAGGGAGGCTTAGGTATCATTGATTTGCTCCTTTTCAATAAAGCGCTCCTTTGTAAATGGATTTGGAGAAGATTGAGAGAGAAAGATCGACTGTGGAGTAGGGTGTTAAGGTCAAGATATGAGGAATTTGTATGTAATAGTGAGAGGGTTGTGACGGGCGGGGGACGCAGGGGCTCTTCAAGTTGGTGGAACAAAGTGGTGGGATCGATTGGAGGCACCGAGGGAATTTTCTGTGGGGGTGGAGACGAAGGTAATAGAAAAAAGGTTTGGGTTAAATGGCAATCGTTATGTAAAGTAAAAGGTAAGGGAGGCTTAGGTATCATTGATTTGGTCCTTTTCAATAAAGCGCTCCTTTGTAAATGGATTTGGAGAAGATTGAGAGAGAAAGATCGACTGTGGAGTAGGGTGTTAAGGTCAAGATATGATGAATTTGTATGTAATAGTGAGAGGGTTGTGACGGGCTGGGGACCCAGGGGCTCTTCAAGCTGGTGGAATCGATTGGAGGCACCGAGGGAAGGTGGTTTCGAGAAAAAATGCGAAGAAGAGTGGGAGATGACACTTTGATCAAGTTTTGGAAGGATGTTTGGACGGGGGAACAACCCCTTAAAAATTTGCATCCTAGACTTTGGTATCTTAGCTCTAAACTTGAGGGAATGATGAAGAACATGGGGGAGTGGGAGCAGGGTGTCTGGCAATGGCAGTTACCTTGGAGAAGGGAATTGCGTAATAGAGAATAGGTTATGCTCGGGGATCTTATATCTAATATCTGTAATCGTCATCCGTCGGTGGGAGTGGCAGATGATTGGTGCTGAGGAGATGGGAATAAATGCCAATACACGACCAAGAAGGCATACCAAGAGTTGATTAAAAACACTGTGCGGTCAGACCAGTTGGACGTGGCTTGTGTCGGGTTCTGGAGGATTTGGAAGTCGATTGCCCCTCTGAAGGCTCAGTTTATGGCGTGGCAACTCTTGAGGAATCGTCTTCCTACGTGCGACAACTTGATTAAGTTTGTCAATCTTTCGGATCCACAACGGTTGTGTAAATGGTGCAACCAAATGGAGGAATCTGCAACTCATTTTTTTCTTGAGGTGTAGAGAGTTTTCGAACATTTGGTGTAGGATTATAGACTGGACTGGGACTTCGTGGGCTGCCCCAAGTAACATTCATGCTCACTTTGAAAGTTTTTCTAGATTATTGACTTTGACGAAGATTATGGGAGGTTTGTGGGTGTGTGTCGTCTAGGTGTTGTGGAAATGGAGAAACGTTGTGACTTTCGAATCATGGCAATGAGATAGAAAGAGAATGGAGGAAAAGATTAAGTGTCGGTTTTGGAATTGGTGTTGTGTGAGAGGAAAAATCAACCGACCTTCTAGTAGTTATTGTATCTGGGTTAAGAATTATTTGGCTAATAATTGGCTATGTTTGTAATATTGTTCTGATAAAATACTTCTTACATCTCATCTTTTTTTGATTTCGATTAATATACTTTCCTTTCCTGAGCAAAAAAAAAATATTATAAATAGAAATGTCCACCTAAATAATAATATTTATAACAAAAATGACTTTAAGTATTGCTGGGATTTACTTCAAAGATTTAAGGATTCAATTTGTAATATGCAAGGAGTTGAAGGAGTTAGATGGAGGATACTATTTAATCTTTGTCATTCATTATTCAATTTCAACGGCTGAGATCAAATCTGAATGTTTTGTAAGCTCATTATAGCCTAACCACGTAGGCTCTTCGTATCATTTTTTTTATTTTATAAATTTATTTTGACATGTGATATTTGTTGTGACATGTTCAAGGTCAACAATAATATATATTAAAACGTTTTTATTTACATAAAGAAAAAGGTAATCAATCCTAGCTGAATTTATAAATAATACTCCTCGACCTCGAGTGTAACGATTTATTCATGAATTCAAATTTGGGAAGCTCTAATTTGTGTTTTCACGCTTTTAAATGCCACCAGAACTACTAGTGGATGGATACATGTAATAAATGAATTTAATAATTTATTAAGTTCATATTTTTATTATCTATGTCACGTTATTTTTATATTAAATATTAAATTTTGTATATAAAATAGTGGATCAAACTGAAATCGACTAATTTTAATTTTGTGAAAAAAAATATTTTTAAAAAACGAATTACTATTATATTAAAACACCCGGATATAATAAATGAGTAATGCATCATAGAACAAAAAGGATACTAGATAATAAATTAGTAGTAGGCACAAAGGTTGCCGATCTGTATTTTTTTCTTGTAGTAATTAATTTCACGCTATTCACTGAACAATTGATTGTAGGATTACATTGTTAGGGAAGGAGCATGTATATGTACTTCTTTTTGTATGATTATATTATAATGGAGTGTTTGATTTGGTTAATTAGCCTTAATTAGATTTGGTTAATTAAGTATTTGGCTTGTTTGATTGAGTGCATGATAGATTATTTGGCCAAATGTAATCAAGTAATTCCTTGATTATTAATCAACTTAATTTTGGCTTGATTATTAATCACATAATTTATCAAACATTATAATCAATCAAATCACATAATTTATCAAACATTATAATCAATCAAATCAAATACATGCATGACTATATAATCTAAATAATCTCATCATTTTATCCTAACAATCTAATTCATACCATTCACTAGACCAAATACCGGTAGGTATGTGAATTGATTAATTTATTCATGTCCTCTTCATCATAAGTTCATAACAAAGTAAGAGACAGTCATATTATACCTACATGTGTTCCACTTTAATAGTTAATACCTGCCGTGACTTGCTATTAGCTATAAATACTCTTAAACATCAAATTAAGTTTATTCTAGCTTTTGTTTGGCATTAATTGGACAAACCTACCAACCAAGTTTTTCATGCTTATGATGTGGCACTCCAACTACCTCCCCAATACGATGGTATATTCCATACATCTCCTTTTTTTTACATACAAAATAAAAAAATATATAAAAGAAAAAGTGGTAGATTAATAATTTATAAAGGTTGATTTTGCTATTCTTAAAAGCAAATTGATATTATTAAATAAAATAATATTAGTGATACATTAAGAAATGATATAAAGTCAATAATAACAAGACAGTGAAAGTAATTTGTTTAAAAACCATATTTCATTTTTTAAATAATATTAAAATTTTATCATATTACAAAAAACTTCAAAATATACAAGGTAACAATTTCACAATCATATACTATCTCTATTCCATTAAAATTGGTTTGTTTTGACCAAAAATGTTTACATATTTGACCAAAATAGTGCATGATGATTTATAGATTTTTTGAAAAAAATTATAGTGGCTGTCTCTTTAAAAGCTGCCATAAAAGATTCCCTATATAGATTCAAAAAAATAAAATGTTAAATTTAAAAAAGTATGAATTACTATTTTAAAGGTATTTTTTTCTTTTAAAAAATAATCACTTTTAATTTAAGACCTAATATGAAAATATGAGAATTTTTTTTTTTTAAGAGGACGAACGAAGTAATTCATATGTGAATGTCCATGCATTTTCAATATTTTGAGGCGGACAGTGAAGTGCATAGGCAATTAATTAAAATTAAAATAAGCAGTACAGTGTTGACTACGTACCACTTTTGATATGAAATACATTCATATTCAAACTCGACAGCTTAGTCGAAAATTAAATAAAGGGAACATATCTAATTTCACAAACTTAAATTGGAAAATGATATAAAGGTGAATGTTAATAATGTAAAAGTATAACATACTCCATATTATACAAAAAATAGGTAATTTCACAAGAAAAAAAAAATACACATCCCAAAACAGCAAATCAAATATCTACAGCATTCCTATGTATTTTTATTTTATTTATTAAAAAAAAGCACCATATTAGAAAAACACAGCAAACAAAATGTGCAATAAAAGTTGAATTTATTGGAGTAGACCCACTATTAAATAGCATTACAATTTTTACCAGGAGGAGTAGGTGAGGTGGGTATGTGAGGTGATGTTACCAATATAAATATATAAACCCATCAATACTCCATTCCTCCTCAATAACATCTTCCCAGCAAAAAGGAAACAATTCTTTTGAACCCCATAATTAAGTAGTGTATATATAAAAGTATAAATATATATTATTTAAATTTTTGTATAATAAATGTGTTTAAAACGAAAATAACTCATCTTACTTGGAACGATCTAAAAAGGAATACGATTCATTTTAATTGAGAGGTCGGGATTACATATTTTTTGGGATGTTCTATTAATAATGTCTCATATTATATATAAAATTTAACACATGTAATATTAATTGTTTTTTGCATATTCTTTTCGTGTACGAACAAATTTGCATACTTTTATTTTTAATAATTGTACTTGTATTATTGGACTTACGATTAATTTTACATATTCATTTAATAATCGACAATTAATTTTTATTTCACTCATATATACTTATTTAATGATAAATAACGTGTGATCCTTATTTCATTCACAACATATTCAAATTATTCACTAAAACTGGTGCGGAACTAAATGCACAAGTTTTTTTTGTAAATATAGAGAATAATATATAATTATTGAATCCTACTTCGTAAAAAATAAATGAATCATATTGCAAGTATTAGTTATTTATTTTATTACTATTACATGTCATGTTTATTGAAATCTAACTATAAATGTAGGTAGTAAGTTTACAAGATTTCAGCATTGTGTGTTCAACACTTCTCTTCTCTTCTCTTCTCTTCTCTAACAGTGTGTGCGTACCAGAATTTCTTCCAACCTCATCTTCCTATTCGTCAACAACAGTAAACCTCTCTCCGCTTTCTTTGTAGTTTCTACTGTTACACAGACTCTCCAATGTACTATATGGGATGAGATGGGATATAATCTTACGTTTTGATTCGTTGATTGTGACTTGGGGAGGGTTGTGAATCTTGAAAATTATTCTTCTTCCTGTCCTGATCTGGGAATAGGGATCTCTGCTCATCATGATTAGTAGTAATATTTTATTAATTTGGTTTGAAATTTGAATTTTAGGTTGAAAGGAAAATGGCGAGGAAGAAGATCAGAGAGTATGACTCTAAGAGATTGTTGAAGGAACATTTCAAGAGGATTTCCGGATCCGATTTGGAAATCAAGTCTGCCCAGGTGAGCTCAATATTTGTTCAGTTCTACTCAGTTAAACTGGGTTATGTGAATTCTCTTGGGATATGTAGTTATTTTGTTAAGTTAGACTGTACTTATTAGATTTTAGTATCTTTTAGTATCATAGCCATAGGTTAGAGATTTACAGTAAAGAAAGAAACAACAGATAGAAGGTAGGTCGATTTTAATGCGTTATATTAACTTATAATGAACATAATATTATGTTTTGATAGGGGTACAGTGCAGTTCACCTGAATCTCTCCTGCCTTGTTACTCAAAGTAGATCTATTTTAGAGGGGTTTCTCATCTGAGCTAAAATAATTTATTGTACCAAACTCATGAGTCGTTTTGGTTGGAATTCATTTAACATTTTCAGCCACAATAGTGTGATTAAATCACTTAAAGTTTGGTGAAGAATTATGACAAGCTTATCTCTCTTTTTTTTTTATTTGTGGCCAAACTTATCATGTAGTTTTATGATGATTTACTCAAAATACGCCTACGGCCAAGAGTCTTGGAAAAGAATATTTATTTTCTAATTTTCTTGTTAGTAAATGTTTTTCTGCTAAATGCTTTCTTTGCAATCTTGGAAGAATTATCCAGAAAGAATTGACATTTTCAAAAAATAATTATGAATTGCTGGAAAACTCTTTCAAAAACAAATACCTTAAATTATTATGATCATTAGTTGAAATAACTTGTATGTGGCAGAGTTTTTAGAATGTTAATCTAATCTGTTGACATGTATCTGCATCATCTTGATTAATAAACAAGTTTCAAATCCCTTAAGGCTTCTATAAACCAAATATTTGCTCGTATTCTTTAAGGTGACGGAGTCTACTGACTTGAACGAACTAGTGGACAAGGAACCGTGGCTTTCATCTTCAAAGTTGGTTGTCAAACCAGATATGTTATTTGGCAAACGTGGCAAAAGTGGCCTTGTCGCTTTAAACCTAGATCTGGCTGGAGTCTCTGCTTTTGTGAAAGAACGCCTTGGCAAAGAGGTAAATGTCACTGCATTTTTAGTAGTTCTTGTGATAATTCAATATTAAACTGCACAGTGTGACGTATACAAGAACTGATTTTAGCTCAATTTAACATTCTGTTCGATATACGTACAAACAGGTAGAGATGGGGGGATGCAAAGGACCCATCACGACATTCATTGTCGAACCATTTATTCCGCATAATGAGGAATTCTACCTAAACATTGTCTCTGATAGACTTGGTTGTAGCATTAGCTTTTCAGAATGTGGAGGAATTGATATTGAAGAGAACTGGGACAAGGTGCTTTTAAGATTTTTTTTCCTTCATTGTTTTTTTTTATTTCCTTTTGTTCCACAATGCATGTATTATGAGACGCACTCAACTTTTCAATTTTGTGTATAATAAGTTCCACATGAAGTCATAAATCTGTACTAAAGTTCTGTTATATTCGATATCAAATCCAGGTCAAAACTATATTCATTTCAACCGGTGTATCCTTTACAGCAGAGCTTTGTGCTCCACTTGTGGCAACACTTCCCTTGGAGGTATATTTGAAAATGATCAATATTTACACTTGACATTGTTGTATCTGTTTTACTTCATTACTGCATGAACTGAATTTATATTGCCATGTATAACTATTGCTTATACATAATTTTGTGTGATGCAGATCAAACCTGTAATTGAGGAGTTCATCATATTCATCTATGCTTTATTTTTAGGTAGGTGTAAGATCTTGAAAAGAAAATCTGCCTTCTTGAGGTTAATGTTTGCCAATCTTCTCTAGAGTTTTGGAAATAACCGAGATGTTTCTGTTGACTTAGATTTGGACTTCACTTTCCTTGAGATGAACCCTTTCACCTTGGTTGATGGAAAGCCTTATCCTTTGGATATGAGAGGCGAGCTTGACGACACTGCAGCTTTCAAGAACTTCAAAAAGTAATATGATTTTACATATCTGTAGTACTTATTTGATCAACTTTCAGGCAGTTCAAAAAAACTTTTGTGTGCAGCCTGTATTTCTGCAATATGTACAAAAAGAGTCATGGATTACTATATATTATTGCTTATACGACCTTGATATTGCAGATGGGGAAATATAGAATTCCCTATGCCATTTGGAAGAGTTATGAGCCCAACAGAGAGCTTTATTCATGGACTTGATGAGAAGGTACTAACTGATACATAGAATTTCTTATAAACCTATTCATTGCACTGCCTCTATATTGCCTCGTTGCATAATTACTCACACAAGCTGCTCACCATGTTTAAAAGGTATCTAAAGCTTATATACCTTTCTTTTGTCACTGTTTGCAGACAAGTGCATCTTTGAAGTTCACTGTCTTGAACCCCAAAGGGCGAATTTGGACTATGGTTGCTGGAGGAGGTGCAAGTGTCATCTATGCAGATACTGTATGTTACACTTCACTCCAAGTTCCATAAATAATTCTCCATTTTCTGGCAAATTAGTTGATATATAACTCTCACGTGATCTTTAAAACATAATAATAGGTTGGAGATCTTGGTTATGCTTCTGAGCTTGGGAACTATGCTGAATACAGTGGGGCTCCCAACGAGGAGGAGGTGTTGCAGTATGCCAGAGTTGTTATTGATGTAAGAATCAACTTCTTGCATTTGAGCCTGACGGTATCATGATATTCGGCCAATTAATCAATCATGTTTTTTGTCTTTACAGTGTGCAACTGCAGAACCTGATGGTAGAAGTAGAGCCCTTGTGATAGGTGGAGGAATAGCCAACTTCACTGATGTTGCTGCCACATTTAGTGGCATCATCCGAGCTCTCAGAGAGAAGGTAATAAAACCGCACGCTACTACAATTTCCTCATGAAAATCTCAACTCCTAACGTGATTGATCTCATACCAGGAATCGAAACTCAAGGCTGCGAGGATGAACTTGTATGTCCGAAGAGGAGGACCCAATTACCAGAAAGGTCTTGAGAAAATGAGAACTCTTGCTGAAGAAATTGGCATTCCTATCGAGGTATTATTATATATTGGTTGAAGGCTGTAAATTGTTCCCTTTGATGGAGAATGCAAAAAGGCTGAGTATTTATTGTGTATTTGTTTGTTTTGGATGATGTAGGTTTATGGACCAGAGGCAACCATGACTGGAATATGCAAACAGGCTATTGAATGCATCAGTGCAGCTGCTTGAAGTTGCTGCTAAGCCTCATTCCCTAACTCTTTTATATATCTGCTTTCTTATTGTTAATTGTGTTATGTGTACTCATCCATTTTGGATTGTATTTCTTTACCATTTTCATAAACGGGCCTCAATGTAGGCCCTTTTTAGTTTTCTCGTTATTTTACTTCATCCAAAACAATGTTCTGCTTGAGGTTGCAAATTCTCTTTTTTTTTTTTGAGCAAGATTAGTTGGCACGTGCCCCATTATTGAAGCAACCAATTAGAGTCTCTATAATTGGACATGAGCAAACTAATATGACTCCGAATTTGATATTTGGATAGTTCTTTTATTTAAAAACCAATTTTTTTTATACAAAAATTCAGAAAATAATTTAAGATTTACACTGAATTCGCACTAGAAAAATAATATGTTTTACCTCATCTCTCTCGTCTATCTCTATCCATCTCCTCTATCATTTCTATCTCCTTATATTTTAATAATTAATTCATACTTAATATTTTTTTATTTTTTGTGTCTAAGAGAATATGTTAGTATAAATGTAATAAAAAGATTAATAAATTTGAAATATTAAAAGTATTAATGAACAAACTTTATAGTACAACATTAAAGACGAAAGGAATTGAATACCATTCATTAAAGCTTTACATACACAATATATTAGTATCCCTGAAGCAATTATTTAAGTTTTTTAACTTACACACAACTTTTGTTTTCTTTCATCTAAAAGGATTTCATAATAACTTTTCGGGGCATCAAAAATTTATACGTATCATCAATATATGATAGATGGTCTAGATTCATTCTCATTTCTCGTATATTATTTTTTTTATTTAAACCAATATATATATATATATATATATAGGGATGATTATAATGAAAATAAATCTACTTGTGTTAACTAAAAATAAATCTGAACCATTCATATTTTTCATCAAATGGATATAATTAAAATATACCTTAATCAATAAATCCTAACGAGAAAAAATAACAAATTCCCTATTTTTAGGGATGAAATATTTTAAATAAGATATATACTAAAATTATCTTTTAATCTTTACCAATGATCTAAATAATTTAACAGTCAAAATTTAATTTATTTTTAATTAACTTATACAGAACTATTTTTATTCGATCACTTAATTAATATACGAGATTCATTATTTCCACCAACTCATATGGTCCACGACCACGAAAGACAACAATTTAAATGGATAAAGCCTATTGACGAAAGACATATTTCAACTAATGACAAATATTTTTTTCTTATAAACTAGTAGTAGTATTATAAAAGTTCTTATATTGGTCGTTCAACAACAAACTCCAGTAGTTTATTTTAAGAATTTTATTGTGAAAAAAAACTTATATATACAAAAATAACGACACCGTTTCTTTTATAATGAACTTGTATTATTCAACCACAAATAACTGTTTAATTTTTACATCCCATAAATAATAATGTCCATTTGGAGGCAAAAACAAACTTTTGTTTGAAACTGGAGGTAAAAAACAATTACATCAAACGTTCCACAAAAAAGTGACTACAGGTCAATGTGCACGAAGATTGAGAAAATAGTCAATCTGCCTACGAAATTTCTTATTCATTTTCACTCAATATGTATTTTAGGAAAATACTTGAATTTTGTTAGGTTTAGTTTTTCTCAAATGTTATGTTCACATGTTAATCTAACACATGCGTTTTTGTATTTTTTTCAAGGAATACTGACTGGAATTACAACTCAACATGACGTGGAATGGCGACACACCAACCACGTGAAGTGCTAACTCAGATGTGATGGAGCAGTACACGTTTGATGGAAGAAGAACAAGTTAAAGGCAGTTGAGAATTCACGCCTAGTGGAATTTTGTTCCACAAATTTAGGAGTCAACAACCTACTAAAGTTGTTGCACAATTCAAGTCAGCTCAACAACTGACGTGCAAGAATTGTGGAAGTCATGGATATACTATTGCTATAGACGTTTTTCATACATATTATTTTTATAGTTTTCATCATACGCTTCTTAAATTCAAGAACGTACGTTTAATATTTTAGTGATAGTATTATTGTGTTATAGTGTAGACCAACATTGTAACACTCAACACTTGTTTTTATAATCGTTTTTAGCAGTAAGGTTCGTGTATGTTATCAATTTATAACCTACACAAATGCTTTCGCATTTTATTATATAGAGTCCGCTTATACACTTTCAAATTTATATATTATGTATTGAATAAAGTTTGTTGTCCCATTTAATTTATTATATTTAATTAAATTATTTATATAAAAGAGTTGAAATCACTTAAAAAACAGGAAAAGAGAATCTGATTAATATATTTTTAAAATAGAGTAAAATAAAAAAATAATGGATATAATAAAGTATTGTCTTTAAAAAGGACCAGTATTTCAAACATAAAAGTTTGGCCTGTAATGAAAATTGTGGTTTTAAACGGGTCATTCCCAGAAAAAAAAACAGGATGTAGAAAGAGTAATTAAGAAATAAAAAAAAAGGAATTTGAATTATCCATAAATAATTTTGCATTGATATTAGTAAATAAAGGTTTCAAGTGTGGTGAGTTATTCCGTGACAATGTGGAATGTTGATCAAACCCATGTGCGCTGGCTGCGCATGTGGTTGTGGGCCCACTATAGTCATTAACAGATTCTCTCTTTTCTTTTGTCTTATTATTATTATTAACCCCTCTTTGATTGTTTATGAAGTAAAATAATACCATTAACAATGTTGGGTACCTAATCACACTAATACCAACTCTTTCCTAACACCCCATTAAATAGCCACATCACTGTTCCTTATCTCACTTACCTCACCAACCATATTTTTATATTTTTACTTTCTACATTACTATATATGATATAATGCGGCATCATTATTAGCTTGAATGTTAATAAATAAGACATAGCTTTCAAACAGGTATATTAATAATTATATTTTGTTGTTTCAGTCCCACGGGATACGGCGTCCTTATTTCTTTTCATTTTAAAACGTTTTGTTTGGATACATTTATAACTGTATGTTTCATGTTAAACAAAATATAGTTTAAAAATTATACAGAAATTACTGTGCCGGAAAAAATATATGTTTCATGTTATAAACAAAATATAGTTTATAACTCGGTGACCCAAATTTTTCGCCCTTGTGCCGGCGTTAAGGCACTCAACTTTGACCAACCTTCTCAAATGAGCACTCGCACTCGTGTATGGATTGATTATGTCGCTCAAACCTTACCTACAATTTAAGTATACGCAGCGGATAATAATTAAACGTAGGAACACAGTCAAATTTACGGGATATCTCACTCTCAACCTTTTTATTACTCACATAAAAAAGAACCAATGATTGCACACAATTACCCAACGAACGCCCTCGAGTTATCTCACACTCGACCACTAAGCGCGCACTTTTATGTCTAGCTCTCCCTCACGCGAGAGGCTTCTGCCTCAAGTGGTGTTCACTCTAGCTACTCACGCATAGAGCTCACTCTCTCCTCTCGAGCGTGAAACTCAATGCACATATTTATAGTATGAAGGACAACACGCCCCCTCCACTGAGCTTACAATGGACTTGAGCCTAACAAAGCTAGACTAAGTCAACTAAGCGCCATATGGCGTCGTCTGGCGCATCCAAGACTCGGTCTTCTAACAGCCTCCCTGAAACGTGGGGTTTGTTACAACAACCGTCGTCCACAATTTGCTCACACTCCTTTAACTTGGTCTTGCCCTGCTCCGCGCCCACGAACTTCGCGCCCGACTCTCTGTGGCCTGCGCCTGCGCGCAACTGTCGCCCAGCGGCCTGCACCAAGCCCACGCCAGCCTGCGCTCACTCACGCTCCGCGCGCGTCACGCTCGCGCCCGCCCAGGCCGCGTCCGTGCCGTTGGCGTGCGCCACTCTCGCGCGCCATTCTCGAACATCGTCGTGCCGCTCCATTTCGGCACCGGACCTCGGCACCACGCCTCAGCCCACGTCCCACACATGTCTTGGCCCATGTTCCGCACATGTCTTGTCCCATGTCTTGGTCACGCTCCGGCCCATGTCTCGCACATGTCCCGCACATGTCTCGCACACGTCTCGTATATGTCTTGGCCCATGCTTGCGCCGCTCCGCTCGGCATTTTGCCTCAGCACCATGCCTTGGCAAGGACTCGGCCACCTCTCGGTCGTGCCCCTCATATCACCCACGCACCAGGTTCGCGTGCCATGCCCGGTAGGACACGGCACCACGCTCGCGCCATGTCTCGTTGTGTCTCAACACCACGCCTCGACACGACCTCGGCCAACTTCCGCACTGTCTCTCAGTACTTTGTGTTTGTGCCTCCTAAGCATTCTGCACACTATATCGTGCTACTCCGCTTAGCACCATTGAGCGATACTCGCATCACCCGGCGCCACATCACAGCACCTTGCCCGCACGTCTTGCACCGTGCTTCGGGCCACCTCGACCCCGTGCCAAGGCACACAAAAATAAGACTGACAATAGTCCACTTCGACAAACAGCACGAAAAAGGTGATGATGTCTGATTAAGAACAAGTCATAGTAGCCAACAGCTCCAAATTTTAACAGATCAAAATCATTGCAATTTATATTTCAAAATATATAATAAAAATAATAATTCCATAACCAAACAAAGATTAGACAACCCAAGCACGTGACCTGACCGAAAATTTCCTACAAAGTTTTTACCTTTTTTATCTTTTAATAGCGACTCCATACCACATAATCATGAACAATTATCTTTCAAAATATATTTATAATTTTGAGTAGGCATGTTTATTGGGAAGATGAAAGTAGGTTTTTTTATTTGATTTGATTCCATGGACATACCATTGTTCTCTCTGAATCAATCACAAGACATCCCTTCAGTCCAAATCACTGAAAATAAAGCAAATTTTTTACTTCCCCAGAAATATACAACTAGCTTTTCACATTAAAAACATTACTATAAAACATATATATATATATAAACTGTACATAAAACACATATATTTTATTTTCTAATTACACTGTCCACATCTGTATATGTGAGCCCTGGCTTTATGTTTTGGACCTTTTTGCAGGATGCTTGTATCTATCTGGTAAAATATATACTCCTATTGAAATGTGTGAATTATAACTAAAGATGGAGTTTGCGAATTTGCGAGTGTTCTGCTGTTCTTGAGAAAACAAGTAGGACTTTTGTGTAGTACCAGAGGGGATAAGCTGTAGAGAAATTTTCTTTTCTTTTTCCTTTGCAAAGACAAATAGAATTTTAGAGGATCAGTTAACAGAGCGTGGAATTCACATACAAGCATCATTCCCAGATCTCAAGGCTTTGTTTTCGAGAAAATATCCCTCATTTTCTCGGTTTCACTTCATCCCAGGTTTGTGACATTAAGGGAAAGAAAACTGCTCCGTTTGGTTCAAGACGGCAACTTTATCATCTGGGCTTTTGTGAGTTTGGATTTTTGCCTAAAACAGGCGTCTTTCTTAAAGATTCAGTGAGAAGATCGTGGTGGTTGAGGTTATAACTGGTGGAAAAGAGAAAAATCTTTGTTTGGTGATGGTGGATTCGCTTTATGGACTTTGACTATCGGGGATACGTTTTTGGTACGAGCATTGTGGATGATAATAGAGCATTGCGAATGAGAATTATGCAGAGAAGGTGAAAGTAGTGGAGTAAGACTTCTGTTAGCAGAGTATGGAAAGAGGAAAGTTCCTGCTCTGGCAAGTGGGATTCCTGGTTTTGGCAATAATTGAGGGTTCTCATTCAACTCTATCTCCTTCTGGTGTCAATTATGAAGGTAGATTTTCTTCTTGCTGAATTTCATTTCTTTGCATATAGAGAAAAGGTATTTTCTTTTTCTTTTTCCGAGCAATTTGGAAATTCGATGGTTACACGAAATGTTCTTTCTTGCAATTGCATCCTTGTACCTACTGTTCTTGATTGTATATTCTACATTTTCTTTTATCAGATTGAATTTTATAGTGGCTCCACTAATAAATGTTTCCTGATTTTTTCATCTACTTACTTGTCATCTTTAATGCTCTACATTACACTTGACTCCCCATTTACTTATATATTCTTCTCTCTTGAGTGGAAAGCATAGAACTGATTAGTAGCTAGTTAGGTTCAACTATTTTTCACACTGTTTCCGCTTCTGCTTCTTCATCTCCCTGCAGTTGTTGCTTTAATCGCGATAAAGAATGACTTACACGATCCTCACAATGTGCTGGAGAATTGGGATGCTAATTCTGTTGATCCTTGTAGTTGGAGAATGGTTACTTGTTCCGAAGATGGTTATGTCTCTGCTCTGTAAGTAGCTTCGCTGCAGAATGCTGAATAATAACGGAAGAGCTTTACACCAATTCCATGACTAAATGTTTCTTGATACTAATACTTGATGGTTATTTTGCTTGTTAACCAGAGGGCTACCTAGCCTTAGCTTGTCTGGTACTTTGTCCCCGGGAATAGGGAACCTCACTTACTTGCAATCTGTGTAAGTAGTTTCATCATATCATTTTCTTCAGTCTTAGCTACATGTTCTTCTGATTTTGTTTATGCTAGCATCTTTGGATGCTGAGTTTTTACTTGAAGGAATGTTCATCTATTATTGCACAAGGTCGGTGCTTGAAAGATATCCATTGTCTTTGTAGGTTACTGCAGAACAATGAAATTTCTGGTACTATTCCGGCTGTCATTGGGAAGTTAGAAAAGCTCCAGACACTCGATATTTCCAACAACAAGCTAACTGGTGTAGTTCCCAGTTCTGTGGGGGATCTGAAGAACTTGAACTATCTGTGAGTTCGGCAAGTATACCAGTAAAAGAATTGCAAAAGATTGTGCACTTAACATTCCTTTAGATTATCGACTCTCATATCTGCTGTTCTTCTGGCAAGACAGGCGGCTTAACAACAACAGCCTTAGCGGACCTATTCCTGATTCTTTGACTAAAGTTGGGAGCCTCACCCTTGTGTATGTCATCCTGCTTTATCAAGCTCATTTCTCCATCTACTAATATGGAAGGAATGAGCCATAGTATCTTCCTTCTTTCAATGGTTTTACACATTGTATTACCAATTCTTTCAGGGACCTGTCCTTCAATAATTTCAGTGGCTCATTGCCTAAAATATCTACTAGAACGTTTAAGTGAGTTATCTTCTTGTTTCGCGTAGTAGTTTTTTTTCCTTTGAATTATATTTGTTTTCCAATTTAAAGTAGCCACATTGCACCAATTGGACTTTCAGAATAGTCGGGAATCCTCTGATTTGTGGACAGACATCTCAAACAAATTGTTCTGCAGTGTATCCAGAGCCGATGTCCTTCCCACCTGATGCTATTAATGGCAAGTAACCTCCCATTATTCAAAGTGCAGCTTCAGTTGCCTTTTAGCTCTTGATAGATGATATATTCGGATATAATATTTCCTAACAGATCCATCAGATTCTGGAGCAAAACATCATCTTGCAGTTGCATTTGGTGCAAGCTTTGCTGGTGCCTTTTCAATCATCGTCGTTGTTGGCTTGCTTTTCTGGTGGCGGTACAGGCGCAATCAGCAGATATTCTTTGATGTGAATGGTTTGTTTCTATTATCAGAACAATAATGGCTGCATAAAGTATTTTTTATTGATAATATTTTTTCTCTGGTATATGGCTTATTCTTTTGGTTTCTGTATTCCTTGAAAGATGAAAAATTGTTCCATGGAATACATGGATTTAGATGAATGTTATTATATAAAAGATTGTTGGTTCTCACTTCCATTTTCATATGAAATTGCATAAAGAATCCCCCTGAAGTCAGTTATATGATAATCTTGTGGTGTCTGTAGCAATTATAATGGATATATGATTACTAAACTCAGGTGAAGAATATACGTTGTAATTAATTGCATTATATATCAAGAACAAGAAATTCAGACTTATCCTTCTTTTTCTTCTTCTACTTTAATCAGCACTTGATTGAAACTGATTCTATTCTTTTCTTTTAACAGAGCAATATGACCCAGAGGTACGCTTGGGGCATTTAAGAAGGTATACATTCAAGGAACTCAGAGTTGCAACTGATCATTTCAATGCGAAGAACATATTGGGGAAGGGAGGATTCGGCGTTGTATATAAAGGCCGCTTAAACAATGGTACTGTAGTGGCTGTCAAAAGAATAAAAGATTATAATGCCGTTGGTGGAGAAATTCAATTCCAGACAGAGGTAGAATTAATCAGTTTAGCTGTTCACAGAAATCTCCTCCGACTTTGGGGGTTCTGCTCGACTGAAAACGAGCGACTTCTCATTTATCCTTTCATGCCTAATGGCAGCGTCGCATCAAGATTAAAAGGTTTCAAACTCTTCTTTCCAGTATTCTTGTGTAGCTTCAGTGAAATCTGTTGTGACGGTTCGATAACAAAATACTTAATTTCTTCTTTGTTTGCTTCTCAGATCATGTTCATGGGAGGCCGGTACTAGACTGGTCAAGGCGGAAAAGGATAGCATTGGGTACCGCACGTGGCTTGGTGTATCTGCACGAGCAGTGCGACCCCAAAGTCATTCATCGTGATGTCAAAGCAGCCAACATTCTATTGGATGAAGACTTTGAGGCCGTGGTTGGTGATTTCGGATTGGCCAAGCTCTTGGACCACCACGATTCTCATGTTACCACAGCTGTCCGTGGCACAATTGGCCACATAGCGCCCGAATATTTGTCAACGGGTCAATCATCAGAGAAGACTGATGTTTTCGGGTTTGGAATCTTACTTCTGGAGCTTATTACAGGACAGAAAGCAGTGGACTTTGGGCGGGGAAACAACCAAAAAGGAGTTATACTGGACTGGGTAATGACCGAAACGCACCCAACCGCTCTAACTCGTGCACACGGACACTCTTAACACATTCACATATATCTAATGATGTTGCTCACTTACACTATAGGTAAAGAAGCTACATCAAGAGGGGAAGTTGAGCCTTATGATAGACAAAGATCTAAAGAGTGATTACGAGAGAATGGATCTAGAAGAAATGGTGCAGGTGGCACTTCTTTGTACCCAGTTCAATCCTTTGAATCGACCTAAAATGTCCGAGGTTTTGAGAATGCTGGAAGGGGATGGATTAGCAGAGAAGTGGGAACAATCACAGAACAACGAGACCCCGAGATACCGATCATTTGAGCAGCCTATTCAAAGATATTCAGACTTCATAGAGGAATCCTCACTAGTAGTCGAGGCTATGGAACTATCTGGGCCAAGATAGCATCTCTTCTTCTTCTTCTCGCGAGGTTGGTTTACCTCTATGGCCAAAACTGAAGCTTAAAAGAATTACATTCACATTCACTGCTGCTGTCTATAGGTTGTTGGATCTCTGTATTTCAAATCCACATGTATAAAAGAAAGAAAGAAAGGTCATGTACATTTTTTACTATTTGTTCAAAGTATTAGATTCATTTCAACTTTTAGAGTTTCAAGAAATTATAAAAAGTTGGACACTTGTTTTCTAAGCTAACTTCCAAATTTTGGACATAGTTATACGTCGATTATAGAAAATGTTAAGAGTATGTCGAAAACAAATAAAAAATCTTCAAGATTTCAACAAACACCATTTCATTTCGATAGAGCCGTGAAAAATTGTTGGGCCCGAATTTAATGTTTCAATCACAAAGCTTATATCTTGTTATTATATGAATCCCAATCTCTGAAGAGATTGCACAACTTTAAAATAAATAAAGCCTAGAAAATAGATTATCAAATACTGATTAGTCATTACATAATGAAGATTCAAGTGTATACAATTATCATGCAAATGGTACTTTCTCGAAAAAATGGTTTACATAGCAAAAAGTAACAGAAGTGAATTTTGAGTGTCCAAATTGTCTATAAGACCGGGCGAGCATGTAGCCTCTGCAGTCATAATTTTCGACCTTCTGTTACTCGTAGAGGGTAATATCGTAATTTCACCAATAGTAGAAGTAAGGGTGTAAAGGAGCTGAGTTGAGCCGAGTATTTGCTTTTGGGAGAGGGTAATATCGTAATTTTGTTCCATTTCTGCCCGGAGAAATTCGAGTCCAGGCCCTAGCCCATTCATTGCGCCAAAGAGACAACTTTTTAGCTTTTGGGAAGACATCGAAGACATCGAAGTCTTACGTGACCAACTTCCAGATTTTAGCCTTGAGGTAAATGCTGCTTCGGCAACGGTGGCAATTGATAGAGCAACAACAACAGTAATGTGAACTCAGTGGTCTCTGACCCTCAAAGACCGCTGACCCGAGCTTCAGCACTCTCACGTCTAGCGAACTCAGTCATCTCTCAAGGTCAGAGACGGCTGACCTGGGCGGGCGGCAAACTCACAATTTGTTATTCTTAATTAGTTATTTCCATTATTTGGGTTTAGTGCCTAACGGGGTTATCCGCGTGGACCTTGAGTTTTTCATTATTAGTATTTATATCTCATTGTTAGAGTCTAAGAATCATATTCGAATTCTTATTTGTATCAACTTATGCTTAGGCGGAACTTCGGTTCCGAGTTTTTTGGCTTCGGCTTGGGCGGAACTTCGGTTCCGAGTTTTTCTCTCTTATTTTATAAATTTCGTTTGATCATTCCCCACATTCGTTTCCACGCGGCTTACTCTATGTTAGTTTGTATCCTGATAAAAAATGATTTCTAGGTTCAGTGTGACTGATTTTCTTGAGAGACTTTGATAGACACGAATAGAATAACAAAACACAAAATTCAATAGCATAAACTTCCTCAATTGAGGACTATAGAGAAATTCCCTGCCACAACTAAGAACTCACGGCTGCAATTCATGTTAATACATGATGCCTAAAAATAAGATTCTCCCTACTAATAACCGCAAGGCCTATGAATAAAGTCATGATTCCACTACCTATAATAAACTCATATAAAAGGAAATAGTAAAATTATGGAAATGAAAAAGAAATAATAAAACATAATTGTTAAGATCACGTCATGCTCTTAATTGCCTCCCCCGTCGAAACAGCCTTGTCCTCAAGACTAAACTCCGGAAATTACCCTCGCATGTCTGCGACGTCCATCCTTTGAGATCTCAATGGGAGTGTCTTCGGCACTCGTTGGCGACTCCTGATCAGCGTTCTCTCCTACCTCAGCCACTTGGAGAGAATCTTCAATGTCGTCGTTGGCCTCGATCAGAATGCTTAAGTGTTTGACGGGGAATTTGTGCAGTGTCCCGAAGTTCCCCCCACATTGAAAATATTTGTCTTTTTCGCGATATTCCTTAACTTCCTCTATCTACAGATATTGAATGTTGCGATTCGGGCGTGGTCCTGAATGTGGTTGGCCTTGTGCGTGTAGGGGTTGGACCAAACGACATGCTAAAGCGTCGAACGGCCCGGATGACAAGGTGAAGATCTGTGGATTCAAGATCTATGATGCAACCACGGATCGATTAGGGCTGCAGCGCCCGGAGACGATGTTCCTTGGCGATCTCAAACAATTGATCTGTGACCGCATCACTGAGCTAGAATCTATCGATCTCCACCTTGCCATCCGGGCCGTTTGACGCCTCAGCACGTCGTTCGCTCCAACCCCTACACCGAGCAAACCACCCTTTGCCACCAACGGATTCAATCGACCCACAAACCATGACGTGGGGCACTTCCGGCCAACCCCAATCACTCAGCTTCACCACGACGCCAACCCTTTGGGACCACGCCCTAATCGGAACATACAACATCTGTAGAGAGAGGAATTTAAGGAATATCGCGATAAAAACATTTTTTCAATGTGGGGGAAACTTCGGGCAACTGCACAAACACTTAAGCGTTATGATCGAGGCCGACGACGACATTGAAGATTCTCTCCAAGTGGCTGAGGTAGGAGAAGATTATGACCAGGAGTCGCCAACGAGTGTCGAAGACACTCCCATTGAGATCTCGAAGGATGGACGTCGCAGACATGCAGGGCAATTTCCGGAGTTCAGCCTTGAGGACAAAGCTGTCTCGACGGGGAGGCAATTGATTGCATGAAGTGATCTTAACAATTATGTTTTATTATTTCCTTTTATATGACTTTATTATTGGTAGTAGAAACATGACCTTTATTCATAGGCCTTGCGGTTTTAAGTAGGAGTGAGAATCTTGTTGTTAGACATTATTGTGAATATTTGATAGACACGACTAGAATGACAAAACCCAATAGCATAAACTTCCTTAATCGAGGACCACTGATAAATTCTCTGCCACAATCGAGAACTCATAGTTGTAATTCACGTTAATACCCAATGATGCCCAAACATAAGATTCCACTACTACTTATAACTGCAAGACCTATAAATAAGGTCAGGATTTTACTATCAATAATAACTTATATTTTAAGTCATTTAGATTTAAAATCATAAAATAAAGGTCATTTTACGGCTATGCTATCTTTTATAGCGGGTCTACAACATTCTTATGGGGGTCTGAACCCGCAGACCTGAAACAAAAGGAATATGAAGGACTTGCGCAAAGCTACCTAATTCTTTGTGGGCCTATTGGGTTATTGCGCTTAAGCCCAATGAGGTAATTTTGTCTTATTCAGGGTCTGCAAATAGCATGCTTTATGTGAATAAAGTACTGACACGTGTCAGAGCCCATCTGACATGATCTAGAACAATTGCCTGCCACTTGGGAAGGCTCTGAGAACTTAGGAAGACCACTGCCGATGTGGGTTTGCCTCATTAGATAGGATTTAGTAAATTGTACTACGCAGCAAGGGTTATTATCTAAGCGTACGACTCTTTTACCCTCAATATATTAGGTTATATATATCCTATTCATTTTTATTTCTACGGTTAGCTACATTTAACTTTTACATTTGTATTCTACACGCATTCATTGCATTTTTCATACTTTCAAGTCACTATGAGCTGATTTGAACGTCGGAGACTCTCTCTAGAGAACTCCAACCATTCTACGATATTGTTTTGCAGGCTCTCCCAGCGAATACGAGACTTGGAAATCTTACGAGATTTAACTTTTTCTTATTTATTTATTGATGTCGTATTCGATATGTTTGTATCCTGATGAAAAATGATTTCTATGTTCAATGTAACTGATTTTCTTAAGAGACTTTGATAGACACGAATAGAATAACGGAACACAAAATTCAATAACATAAACTTTCTCAGTCGAGGACCACATAGAAATTCCCAGCCACAATCGAAAACACACGGCTGCAATTCATGTTAATACATGATGCCTAAACACAAGATTCTCACTACTACTTATAACCGCAAATTCTATGAATAAGGCCATAATTTCACTACCAATAATAAACTCATAAAATGAAATACCAAAATTAAGGAAATGAAAGGAAAATAATAAAACTTAATTGCTAAGATCACATCATGCTATCAATTGCCTCCCCCTTCGAAACATCCTAGTCCTCAAGGCTGAACTCCGGAAATTGCCCCAGCATGTCTGCAACGTCCATCTTTCGAGAGCTCAATGGGAGTGTTTTTAGCACTCGTTGGCGATTCCTGGTCAGCGTCCTCTCCTACCTCAGCAACTTGGAGAGAATCTTCAATGTCGTCGTCGGCCTCGATCACAATGCTTAAGTGTTTGACGGGAAATTTGTGCAATGTCCCGAAGTTCCCCCCACATTGAAAACATTTGCCTTAATCGCGATATTCCTTAACTTTCCCTGTCTACAGATATCATATGTTGCGATTCGGGCTTGGTCCCGAATGGGGTTAGCCTTGTGCGCTAGGCCGGGGTGAGGCAGAGTGATTGGGGTTGGCCGGAAGTGCCCCCACGTGGTGGGTTTGTGGGTCGATTGAATCCGTTGGTGGCAAAGAGTGGTTTGCTCGGTGTAGGGATTGGATCGAAAGCCCTGCTAAGGCGTCGAGCGGCCCGGATGGCAAGGTGGATATCGGCTTATTCAGGGTCACTGATGCGGCCACGGTTCGATTGTTTGAGATCACCAAGGAACGTCGTCTCCAATCGCTACAGCCCTAATCGATTCGTGGCTGCATCACTGAGCCTGAATCCGCCAAACTCCACCTTGCCATCTGGGCCGTTCTACGCCTCAACAGGTCATTCGGTCTAACCCCTACACCGATCAAACCACCCTTTGCCATCAACGCATTCAATCGACCCACAGACCCACCATGTGGGGCACATCCGGCCAACCCCAATCATCCCGGTCTAGCTCGCACAAGGCTAACCCCATTCGATACCACGCCCGAATTGCAACATACGTTATCTGTAGACAGAGGAAGTTAAGGAATATCACGATAAAGACAAATGTTTTCAATATGGGTGGAACTTTGGGACATTGCACAAATTCTCCGGCGAACACTTAAGAATTGTGATTGAGGCCGACGACGACATTGAAGATTCTCTCCAAGTGGCTGACGTAGGAGAGGACGTTGTCCAGGAGTCGCCAAAGACACTTCCATTGAGCTCTCGAAGGATGGACGTCACAAACATGCAGGGGAAATATTCGGAGTTCAGCTTTGAGGACAATGCTGTTTCGACAGGGGAGACAATTGATAGCATGACGTGATCTTAGCAATTATGTTTTATTATTTCCTTAATTTTGGCATTTCCTTTTATATGAGTTTATTTGGTAGTGGAATCATGACTTTTATTCATAGGTCTATCGGTTATAATTAGTAGTGAGAATCTTATTTTTAGACATCATTGTGAATCTTTGATAGACACGATTAGAATGACAAAACCCAATAGCATAAGCTTCCTCAACTGAGGACCATCGATAAATTCCCTACCACAATTGTGAACTCACGACTGTAATTCACGTTAATGTCCAAAAACAAGATTCCACAACTACTTATAACTGACAGGCCTATGAATAAGGTAATGACTTTACTATCAATAATAGTTTATATTTTAAGTTATTTAGATTTAAAATCATAAAATAAAGGCTATTTTATGGCCATGCTTTCTTTTTTATAGCGGTCCACAATATTCTTAAGAGGGTTTGAACCCGCAGACCTGAAACAAGAGGAACATGAAGGACTTGCGCAGAGCCTCGTGGCTTTGCAAAGTAGAGCTACCTAATTCTTCGTGGGCCTATTGGGTTATTGCGCTTAAGCCCAATGAGGTAATTTTGTCTTATTCAGGGTCTGTAAATAACATGCTTTAAGTGAATTAAGTACTGACATGTGTCAGAGCCCATCTGACATGGTCTAGAACAACCGTGTGCCACGTGGGAAGGCTCTGCCGAGGATTTGGTAAATTGTAATCCTTCTGTCTCAATAAGGATGACACAAAAGTTTTGACTTCAATTATTAATGAGAGTGTATGAAGTAGTTTAAGAATGATAAAGGTAGCAAGATCCACACATTTTTAAAGAGATAACTTTTATTATTTTTAGAATGTGCCATTATTAGTGGGACGTCCCAAAAAGGAAATTGTACCAAGCTTAGTAGGACGGAGGGAGTACTACACAACAAGGGTTATTATGTAAGTGGTACGACTCTTTTACCCTATTCATTTTCATTTCTACGGTTAGCTACACTTAAATTTTACATTTGTATTCCACACGCATTCATTGCATTCTTAACACTCTCAAGTTTACTACGAGCTGACTTGAGCGTCGGAGATTCTCTCCAGAGAACTCCAACCATTTTCCAGTCTTGTTTTGCAGGCTCTCCCAACGAATACGAGACTTAGCCACCTTACGCGACTGATCTGATCCATTGAACTCAATGTATGAACAAAAACTCTCTTGAGCCTCTATACTTTTTCTTATTTATTTATTGATGTCGTATACGATATGTTTGTATCATGATGAAAAATGATTTCTAGGTTCAATGTGACTTATTTTCTTAAGAGACTTTAATAGACACGAATAGAATAACGAAACACAAAATTCAATAGCATAAACTTTCTCAGTTGATGACCACAAAGAAATTCCCAGCCACAATCGAAAAACACGACTGCAATTCATGTTAATATATGATGCCTAAACACAAGATTCTCACTACTACTTATAACCGCAAATTCTATGAATAAGACCATAATTCCACTATCCAATAATAAACTCATATAAAATCAAATACGAAAATTAAAGAAATGAAATGAAAATAATAAAACTTAATTGCTAAGATCACATCATGCTATT
This sequence comes from Leonotis leonurus, assembly GCA_026898415.1. Classification (NCBI taxonomy): domain Eukaryota; kingdom Viridiplantae; phylum Streptophyta; class Magnoliopsida; order Lamiales; family Lamiaceae; genus Leonotis; species Leonotis leonurus. Next base: position 985,348 of record JAPKLX010000064.1, read on the forward strand.
AATTGTCTCCCACGTCGAAACATCCTAGTCCTCAAGGTTGAACTCCAGAAATTTACCCCTGCATGTCTGCGACGTCCGCCCTTCGAGAGCTCAATGGGAGTAGTTAAAGGGAGAAAGTGTCTTCTCAAAGACTGATTTGAGATAGAGTTATCATCAACTAAAAATCCGAACAAAGGATATTCCTAAGGCGACATTTTAAACTCGATATGGCCACTATAAGTTTGTAGCGATGCAATTCGGGCTAACCAATGCACCCACTGTGTTCATGGATCTAATGAACCGCACGTTCAACCCATACCTCGACAAATTTTCTTGGTCTCCATAGATGACGTTCTGATTTACTCTAAGAGTTAGGTGTTGTGGCGCACACTTTGAAAATTTGGAGACACCACTGCTACGGAGCTCAGTGCGAGATATTCACTGACCATAAAGGCCCCAAATACCTATTCGAATAGGAAGACCTCAACATGAGGCAAATGAGATGATTAGAACTGGTAAATCATTACGACTGTGGTATAAATTACCACTCCAGCAAGGCCAACGTAGTAGGCGACGCCTAGAGTCGTAAAACATCTTCAAAACTTGCCTACCTTCTTACCTGAGATGAAGAGCTCATAAAAGAGTTCAGTAAGATGAACTTAGAAGTTTTACCTCCTCCTGAAACCGTAGGAGGAACCCTTTTGACTTTAGTAGTCGAACCCGACTTACAGAATAAAACTTTGAAGACACAAAGGAGTGATTTGAGTCTAGAGAAGATTAGGCTCAAGGTGAGGAAGAACGATACCACAAGCTATCGAAGAGAAACCGACAACGCCATCACCTTCGGAGGAAGGTTATGTATTCCCCGTGTAAAGGGAATCAAAGAGGAAATCATGAGCGAAGCTCATGTTATACCCTGCACCGCCCACCCGGGCAGTACAAAGATATATCGAGACGTAAAGAAGAAATTCTGATGGGACGAGATGAAACAAGTTATAGCATCCACCATAGAAAGATGCCTAGCTTGCCAATAGATGAAGGTGTTACACCAACGACCCTATGGAAAACTGCAACCTTAAGAGATTCCCGAATAGAAGGGGGGTGCATATTGCAATGGACTTCGTGGTCGGATTACCCAGGTCCAAACGTGGAAACACTGCCGCATGGGAAATCTTGGACAGACTCACGAAATGTGCTCAACTTATGCCATGATAATCACCTATGGTTCAGATAAACTACCCCAGTTGTACGTCCGTGAGATCATACGTCTCCACGGTGTATCAGTATCGATCACATTAGATCGAGACTCGAAATTCACATCTTGATTCTGGATGAGTCTGCACAAAGAATTTGGCACAAAATTGAAGACTAGTACTGCATTCCACCCATAAACCAACGGATAGTCGGAAAGAACAATTCAAACCCTATAAGATATGTTGAGAACTATGATTCTCGACAAAAGAGTAGGTTGGAAAGCAGTACTACCACTAATCGAGTTTGCCTACAATAATAACTACTAAACAAGTATAGAGATGGCACCGTATGTGGTTGTATACGGCAAGAAGCGCAGACCACCTCTCTATTGGTACGAGGTTGATGAGAGAGCAATAGTATATCCCGACTCAATAAGTGAAATGATTGAAACTGCTCAGCAAAAAAAAAATCAAGGAAGCTCATGACAGACAAAAGTCTTACGTCGACACTCGTAGGACCGAATTGCGATTTGAGATAAGAGATAAGGTTTTCTTAAAAGTATCTTCCTCTAAAGGAATCGTTAGATTCGGTGTCAAGAGAAGCTAATACTCCGTTTTGTAAGGCCTTACGAAATCCTAGAGTGGATATGTTCAATGGCATACCGGTTAGTATTACCATCTAGCTTGAGAAACGTGCATAACGTCTTCTACGTATCCCAACTCCGAAAATACGTGTTCGATCAAAAACACATTATTCACCTAAAAGAAATTTTCTTAAACTCTGACTTGAGTTATTTAACTCGAGAACAGTAATATTGGTATGCATTCGCATTTTTAAAGTGAATCTAATTTGATAAGTTATCGCGGAAACTTCAAATTCGATTCATCATAAGTTCTTTATGACTTCTCTTAAAGCAATAATTATTCTCAAGATAAAAGTTATATTTAGGGTATAAGAATTTTGCTTGAGAGCCATGAGAGATGACAAATGTTAATAACCATAAGTTGGATATTAAATTCTTAATGATAATATACGTGTGCATATATATTATGCGAGTACCGATGTGTACATGTACATAGATAAAGGATCCTTAAGTGTGGATCATTAACCGTTGTCCGAAAAGGATGGGAGGATCATGAAAGCATAGGTAAAGTATATATGTGTGTGTATATATATATAATATGAATCTAACAAAATCAAAGTTAAGTATATGAGGTTAGAGGAAAAGACAAGGGAACAACTCATAAATAGATAGAGGACACCTCACAAAAGATGACTGAACATGCAGGCTACAAAACAACTCTAGGGGAAAGTCTTCTAATAAAAATACAGAACCTATAAGATACATGTCTGAAAAGAAATCAGATTTCTCACAACCTACACAAAGCCTAGTACTATACAAAACTAGATATTAGAAAAGAGAAGGGCATGGCTTTCTAAATACATACAAAAACAAATAGTAAGTTTCACAAGTACATTTCTAAACTAGTGAAAGAAGGAAAAGGAAGAGAGAAGCAACTGCCTCATCAACACTCGGCCGAAGAGAAGGCAGGGAGAGCTCCAAAGTCTGACAACAACACTCTCTTGCCACATTGCTAACCTGCAACATAAAACAAAAATAGTGATATCTTCAAGCGCAAAATAGAAACCAAAAGGAGAATGGTGAATTCTAGTGAAAAACCGAGAAGGGAAGGAGCTAAAGGACACTGTCCTCTTTCCCTCATCATGCAGAACACACAAAAAAGAAAAGGAAACAGTGACTGTGAAATAAAACAAATTGTAGCAGGTAGTGATGCAATAAGGATTTCGGAGCATCGTTGAGAAAGGGACAAAACAACCTAGCCAACTTCTCCTGTAAATATCAGCTCCTTTAGCCCTTAAATAATTTTAACAACTCACAAAACAAAACTCAAACGCTTAGAACACTTGGGAAGGGAAGAGGAAGCCTAGAAGAAGCCCTGCCCAGTTTAAAGTTAACCTAGAAACTGTCTTAAAGTAAGTTAGACTAAACTCTCAACCTTTCTAAAGTGCTGTAAATACAGAACATAGCTCCTAATACCCCTTCACAACCTCTAACTCAATAAAAAGAAAACACTTGCACCATCAAGAGGAACTAAGGAGAGGAAGCCTTACTCAGATTCAAGATAACTTACTCACTATTCCTCAGGTAAGCAAGGACTGAAACCTAAATCTTTAAATGATGTATGAATATCTCTTAGAACTCAGTCACATATAAAGCATAATGTTTATCCTTAGACTCAAATATAACCTTCAAACTTTAGATTTTCATCACTTAAGCTTAGTTAAGGACATAACATGCTTATTAGTTCACTGTTTAACTTAGGAGAGCAACACACATCATCTCAAGAACATAGACAATTTACAGGATATGAAAATCAAGATGTTTAACTATGTTCAGAAACTAGTAAACGAACTCCTCTTTACTGAACTCCACACATACCAAATTAGTAAATGTAGAACAAAATGAAAAAAAAAAAGAAACTTAACTGCTGTGTAAGAGATGAACGAGAGCGAAAACACAGCCACAACCGAAGGTCCTCAAGCCAACTCCTCTTATCTAGAAATAAGGAAGAATCAGTCAGTATGAATGAAGGAAGAAAAACAAAGAAATAAAAGAAGTCAGTAGAGGATGATTTAGGGCCAAAATAAGAACTTTAATCCACAATTCCAAAACATCCATTTAAATCATAAGATTTGGACATGCTTAAGGTAAATAAATTATCTAAAGGAAGTAAGGGAGAAAGGAAGGAGGAAGGTAAGAGCCCATCTCACATGGTCCAGAATAATTGTCTGCCATGTGTGAAGGCTCTAACAACCTAGGAGGACCACTACTGACGTGGCTCTGCCTCATTGGAGAGGATTTGGTAAATTTTACTACGCAACAAGGGTTATTATTTAAGTGGTATGACTCTTTTACCCTCAACATACTAGGCTATATATATATCTCATTCATTTTCATTCATAAGGTTAACTACACTTAATTTTCATTTGTATTCTACATGCATTCATTGCATTCTTAACACGCTAAAGTCTACTACGAGCTGACTTGAGCGTTGAAGACTCTCTCCGGATAACTCACCATTCTTAAAAATATGGTGGCGATTAACCACTTAAAAATTATTTTCTTCACTCAGAACCACCCATGTTGGGAACCCTTTGAAATAATTTTGATGATTATTATCGAAATATACACTTAGAATTTATTTAAGTATTTACCTGTACAGATCATAGTATGATCTGTATATGGTAGTTAATCTAATCTGTAAAGATATTAAGATCTGTCTATAAGGGATCAACTTAGACTTATGTTTATTTCTTGTGTTAGGATAACAGATCAATCTGTAAAGGGACAGATCGTGACTCACGATTTGGACGTAACCTGATTTGTTCTAAACTTAGCTTTTTCTCAGATGTTGTATTGTAAAGAGACAGATCATGAGTCATGATTTGTAGTGCATCTGTTCTTAGTCTATATCTACAGCTGAGATTCCAATCTGTCCAGATGCTGCCTAACATAGGAGTATCCAAAATCACAGAAGGTGATTTATCCAACAGATCAAGGTGTGATCTGTTCAACACACAGATCATGGGGTGATCTGTGATATGTATAAGTGGTACATATGATCTACCTAAATAAGTCATTTGTCCGCCTGTCCAATGTTAGTGCCACCTAGGCTTCGTTCTCGTATACCTTTTCTCGTAAAGAATTTCAAATTCTAGGAAGCGAGGTCATACTACTTCGTGAATCAAATGCCTATAAATACTCATTCAAGGATTCATAAACAAACAACTGGATTCCACGCGAACAAACGCCGCAGAAATCAATATCTAAAGCTTACGAAGTGCTCAAACATTCAAATTCTTATTTTCTTAGCATTTCACACTTAGTATTTCTGCTATCTATTGAATCCACAGTTCTTAGCTCCTATAGTTTATATCTTAAGCTAGAAGACATCCCACTAGAACTATCATTGTATTAAGTTACAAGCACTGCAATAGTATAGATCTATATTCCATTCTAGCCTTCAAGCAAGTTTGGAAAACTTCAAAATTTGTAAATCCAGTAAGTATAAAGGACACGACCTACTTTGTGCACAACTCAAGTTCAGTTTAGACTTTGCGTTGTGATTGGTTGTTCTCTACCAGTATAAAGTAGCCAGAAGTTTCCTTCACGTGTTTAGTGAAGTGTGCTATCAATTTGATAGTCCGGATGTAGGGGGTTTTCCAAAACACGCTAATTCCTTGTGTTTTTATTTCTGCATTTTACGGCTTTGATTATTGCATATATAATATGTCATATTTAATATGTGATTTTAATAATCTGTAATTCAAACTGAAGAAATAATTATTGAAATGGGAAAAAATGATTATTTTGAAACAATGAGACTGGATTTGATGGTTGGTACGACGTCAATGTATGATGACGCCGATGTGCTCATTTTCAATACCGGCCACTGGTGGACCCTCACATGGATGAGTTGTGATCTTTCTCTGATGACTATATGATATATCTAGATTTTTATCGTTAACTGTACATTTTATGTTTTTTGACTCACTCTGTATTTTTGCCTACTACCAGGGAGGTAATTATGTGCACCAGAGCTTAAAGATCTGGAAGCATTCAAGAGGGCAATCGCCACTTGGGCCAGAGGATATTCAGTCACACACTTTAGGTATGTTTGCAAAACTTAGTTCGTAATCTTGCATTCCTTGCTTTGTAAATTTATATGCTAGTTACGTTAAATGAACATATATTTCATACATAAGTTTCATTTAGGACGATGTTTGTGAAGGTTGAGGTTCCTAGTGAATGGTGTGCATTTGTTCCTAGTCAAGAAAATGGAAAATGCAAATAACCCCTTGTGTTTTACTGCATATGTAAATTCTCCAATGTTTAATAACCAGTCGAGCCCCGTTAAGACAATAAATATATTGCTTTTATCTGGATAGACTCATGGAAGTATGATGATATCTGAACAAGGTGTAATAAAATTCGACTTGTTGATGTATGTGAGTTAAATGTTGACAGCTGCATCTCCCACTTAAACTAATCCAGCTGTATTGACCAGAAGATCAATTCTGAGTATTGACTTTCATGCACTTTATGTTTTGAGGCCATTGAGACTTGATATATTTGATCTTAATTCTTAAGAGGTACTATATGCGGCAAAAAAGGAATCATTTGTATGTACAGTCTTTCCAAATTGAATTTTATTTGATATCGTTCCATAAGAATTCTTTCTAAAACCCATATATATTATGTATATATGTGCTCAAAGTTTGTAATGATGCATATCCAACTTTGAATATCAAGACTGGTGGTATTTCTGGTAACTTGAAGTAGCATAGAAGATGTGTGCTCTTGATCTTTATTTTTGAAGTGGATGGCCAGAATTTTACCTTTGGATTTGCTTAATCCTTTTATCCATGCCCACAACTATATTTAGTGCAGAAGAAAGTAAAATATATTTCCCTCTCAAATGTTGTGTTTTTGGTTATACAGGGGTGGGCCTTGGAACGCAGGAGAAATGTAGGTGTCTAATTGTTGTGATGCTTCATTTATATTGGAATATTAATGCAATTCACAATTATTGAGCAAGTCTTTCAAGATTTGAGTTGAATTGTACAATAGAGAGTTTCTGCTTGCATCGATCTTGGAATGCATATATAGTGGGGACTGAGTTTAGAATTAAAGTATATATAGAGATGACAAGTGCATGCTGCAAACTAGATTTGACAGTAAGACAATGGAAAGTGGTGTTATAACAATGATTTAATATTGGGTAGAATGAAAATGTAAAGATGAAGGGTGAGTGGTTGCCGTTGTGTGACTTGCCGTTGTGGTAGCTGTGGCTTTGGCTGTGTTGAATTATATATAATAAGAGTAGCATCATATCTTTCTTCAGCTGAATGTTGATTGGAATTTGGAGTAGAAAGAAACGCTCAAATCCCAACAAGTATTATGAGTTAGAGGAATGAGAGCAGCAGTAGTAGTGAGTAGTGACTGCTCACTCCTCTCCTCCAATTCACTTTGACCGCCGCTCATAGCTTACCTTTCAAAGACATGATGACATGCAAGAAAGGAAAGCTGGGGAGAAATTTGTACCTTCATTCTTGTCTTTAAATAGATAAGCGCGCACACACACAGGGAGAAGAAGGTGGTGAATGTGATATGTCATATGATGTAAGGAGCGAGTCATGAGTATGAGTTGACCCGCCCCATTAGCATTAGTATCAGTGTGTCACCGACTCACCACTATCCTATTCCTTTCTCTTGATCTTGAATCTTGATAGATAATACCTGTCCCCACCATTAATAATATTCTGGATTTCTTAGACACTCATGCCTTCGAATTTAAAATTCAATTCATCAATCATCATATTTGTTTGGGAAAAGACGCATCCTCACAACCACTTAAGAAATGAGCAATCAAATATTAGTATTTAAGGATTTATTTAGGGGATGTTGTATTAAGTTTCTTAAAACAACGTATAAGTTGTTTAAGAGCTAAAAGGTTCATTGAAAGTATTTGGCGAATTAAGCTCTTTGAGAGCTTATAATTTGTAAAAATAAATTTTTGGAACTTATAAGTTGTTCAAAAAAATAAGTAACTACACCTCAATTTATTTCTCTATTAACTTATAAGCTCTTTAAAAGAATTTATAAGTTTATTTATCCAAACACATTGATAACTTATAAATTTTTAATGTATGACATTTTTTGAACTTTTGCAAATACTTATAAACTCTAAAAATTTATAAACTTTTTATAAACTTTTTAAAATAAGTTTAGTCAAATACTCTGAGGTGTGAGATTATGACAAATGATGATAGTGTATGTTTGCAGCATATAACTCCTCCCAACCCACTAACTAATCAGTGCTCACTAACTAATCAGTGCTAATTAATTCCTCAACTAATCTCCCACTTATCTTACATTACGTGTCGCCCATTATCAACAATACATTTCTTCTACTTTCTCTCTTTTTTAATTAAAAAAAAATAATTCAATAAATCAACTCCTTAACTTTTGGTTTTCCTTGTAGAGTTACAAACTTGGTTGGCCTTGAATCACGAACTTTGTGAAATGGAGAGGATGTTGAATCATGAATGCACTCAAAATGATCAATTGAGTTGATCATACAATTGGAAGTAAAAAACCACGACTAAATCTGAATTATTATTTAATTAAAATTTTGCTAGGAGGTAATAGTAGAGCGTTAGGTGGCGTTTCTTATTTAATTAAAAACCACATCATGCACATCACATGCATGCTTCAATTCGATTTATAATTTACTAAATCTTTATCCATCAACAAAATTAAGAAGTCGTACTCTCAGAAGATAAGATGATAAGGAAAAGCGACAATTGCAGTACTTTAAATGATAAAAAGTGGGAAATATTGGGTGGTGACAAATTAAAATCACAAGAAAATAAATATTGGCCGACACCAAAATCATTAAGGTACTACTCCATAATCCATTCATATTGATATAGTACTGGAGATTATTATTATATGCATGACCTCACCTATTTCACTACTCTCTCCAACTAAAATTATTGCACACATCAACAGTTGTAACAGTTCCAATTTTCACACCACAAATTAACGCAGGCACCAATAACAATAATCACAGTATTCTATATATCTAGGGGGCTACTAAACTTGACTATTTTATTTTTATGTTGTAATAATAAAACTCATAATTCGGACCATCCCTATAAGTAGCTTTAATTTTTCCACCATTCCAACCCCTTGACTTCCACAAAAATAATCACTATTTTTTTTTTCTCAACTTTTATAATAATCATATTGCTATAATAAACCACAAAATAATAGTCACACGTATAAAATTTGGTAAATCTAACCATTTATGTTTAAATTACCCTCCCATTAATTAATTAACGTCTAAATAATACAAAATCAAAATTTATAAATTAATTCTCAATCATATACTATTCCCTACCAAATAAACCCTAAACGTCTAGTTTACTTAACAACTTGGATCAAATAAAGTTCATATTAAATAGCATGAGCGAATTATGTGTAGAGAGGAATGCCCACAATCCAGTGAATACAAGAGTGGATCGGACTTGTGACTAACGTATGACAGTGGGATGAGATGGAAGGTAGCGATGGTGGCGTAACTGACATTTGGGGTAATACACTTATAGCAAGAGAGTGATTAAGGTAGTGGACACGTCTATGGATTAAGGTAGTCTCTTTTTTATTAATGGGGTAATTATGGTATTTAACATAATAAATGGCTAGTATTTTGTTTTTCTATTGTAGTGTTATTATTTGTGTTTGTAATAAGAAAATAACTAATTTAGTCTATTAACCTTTTTTTTAACATAATCAAAAAAATGTAAGTCTACCATTCATATAATCATATACAATTAGGTTCTGCTCTTATAACAATGCTTTGAAATAGAGGGAATATATATGTGAGTTAAGAAAGGGGGTAAGTGTAGTATAAATAAAAATACGAACTGCCCCCTCTGAACAAAACTTATGGCTTCGTCACTGGTATTACGGTCATACAAATAGAAGGCGGTGCGTGGTCGGAAGATCAGTTGATAGAAAAAGACGATGAGCTTAGAGAAGATGGACATGAGTTGAAGAAGAAGCTGCTGCGTATGTACGGAAGCTATATTACTAGTTTTAAGCTTCAATTCTCAAAGGAGCTTAGAGAAGATATATGGACATTGAGATGTGCTTATTCTGATAGTAATCTGCACTACTTCCACCACCATCATGATGATGATGATGATGATGATATTATTTTAAATAACCTAGCTACACTTTTGATCAATTTCTTCTTCACAATTTTTTATGCTTCTCGATCGGGTTAATTAATTAGAAGGAGCTAGCTTTGATTGGATTCTTAGATGAAAGCTGGCTATATATTACAATCTCAACTAATTATTAATATTGTTGGGATTGTAGTAGAAAATGACACACTTTGTTGGGCTATACCAGCCTATGTTCGGCCTATCGATTCAATATCTTTACTGGAAATGGGCCTCATTTAATTTAGAATCTACAGACTATACAGTATACACTACACTGGGTCACAAACAACTCTCTCTATCCACACAAAAACAACTCTCTCTCAGTCTTTATTTTCTTCATCAAACGGCCCAAATCACATTAATAGGTACATATTCATAATTTTCCATAAATACGTTATTCAAACTACCAACAACTTGAACATTAATTTGGATTATCATTGGTTCGGTTTGTGTGATAGTGTTGATAGAATTATAGAATTATAAGCTTTAAATCTCTACCTTTTTATTAATAACTCTCCATCTCCTTATGAATTCAATCCATTTTTATGCCTCTTAATTACTCAAATGCTTGATTGTATAATCACACCAAATTTGGCTTCATTATATAATCAAGCATTTGAGTGATTAAGAGACATAAAAATGGATTGAATTCATACGGAGATAGAGAATTATGGATAAGAAGGTAGAAATTTAAAGGTTATAATCATATTAATCCTATCAATCTTATCACACAAATCAAACCACCCCTATGTGTGTGTATAGATGATGCTATAACTCACTATCAGCCATTTAATTTAGATATTTACTATTCTAAATGTGGAGTTGATGAAACTGTTCTATTTCCTAAATTTGAACGAACCTTATTTCATAAGTTGCAGGGATATGAGTTGAAGATTAATACCAATTCCAACAATTGGGATATTGTTTTTGTTTTCTCCAACGAAAAAAAAAAGTCGGTGTAAAATCCAGAAAGGTTTTTGTGCGATACGGGAAAAGGGAAAAAGTGGACAGAATCACGAGCCTTTGCAAATTAAATATATAAAGAAAATATTATTACATATAATGTAATTAGTATAAATTAAAAAATGGGATTGCTTCGATTGTTAGGCTGTCTTGTGGAAAAAAGAGTCGTTTAATTTGGGAAAGACTCCATCTTCGAACTAAGCCCATGTGTTTATTATTTTCATTTAGACAATTAAATCATACCATCAGACCTTTACCTTTGTAGAAAATAACATGTCTTTTGAAAAATATCACAAATAAATATAGTATGACTATTTGTTTATAAATATTATTAATTATGTTGCATTAAATATAATCATCATATAGTTTTCATATATATTATTTGATAATTTTTTGAAAAATTAAAACATGGCTTAGCGGTGCTGAAATTTGAACATAAAACATTCCGTTTTGAATTTGATAAACTTTTTAGCAATTATTTGAAATATAATATAAAATATTATTTTCTCCGTCCAAAAAAAATGTAACATAAGAAGTTGAAAATAAACTTTAATAAAAATTTGATAAATGTATTTTGATTGTAGAAGATATTCACCAAAACTATTTTTAAAATTTTAAAATAATGAGTATTTTAATAAATACCACACACTCTTTGTGATAAGACCATATCTTTGTGAACAGTGGGAGTAAGTTATGTAATTGAGGATCATACTTGCTTTAACAATTAATAAGTAAAAGTAATTAGGCAATTAAGTAAATAAATTCCGGTAATTAAATAATAGGTGGAAAGAAGACCATACAAAACAAATTAGAATTAGTATGCTATTTGATGTCGGTAAATAGAAAAGGTACACTCAATAAGTAAGGTAAAGTAAATAATATAGCAATTAAAATAAATGTATCGTAATACTTTGAAATTAATCAACTTATTGGAAGATTAGTAGATCGTGCGCATGTCGATGTGAATAGGTCGATGTTCACGTTGTGGAGCAGCTTATTGTACAAGCTCGTTGATGAGGGTTGATCAAGACTCCTTTAGAAAAATAGATCGTTGTCGCTGTCGTTGTTGCTGGATGAACCTATCAGTCTAAGAGCATATTGATGTTTCACGTCGAGTTGGCCTGCTCAATTGATAGGAAGAACCTATCAGTCTAAGAGCATATCGATGTTTCACGTCGAGTTGGCCTGTTCAATTGATATGCGTTGTTCATCTGTTATGGGCTAATTTTTATAGACTAAATTGGTTGGCTCTTAGCTTTAGGGTTATGATTTGTCTATAAATATTTATAACTTAGCGTTAGCTAGTCCATACATTATAACATCAATACATTATTAACATCAATGTTCTATTTTGTACTATGTAATTACTAGTATGTGTATCCGTGCATTATAATTATAATTTATATCATATGTATGAGATAATATCTTATGTATTGTAATGTTTATAATTTGATTTGAAGAGTTTTGCATTAGTGCATTAAAAGTTTATTGTTGTAAATAGAATTGTAAAAACTGTAAGGGATAATTTTTTAAAATTTTGAAGTCCGTCCAAACTTACTTCAAAATTTTCAAACCTATAAATAAAATACTCAATCTGGGCAGACGAGTTTTATCCACGTAATTTACTATTTTCTAATTTAATAACTAATTGTACAATAAATATTTTTACTTAAAGTTAAAGTATTGAGAATAAAATATTTTAATTTTACAAACAAATATAGAATTAATAAAAATGAGAAAATGTAATTAATTTTTCTAATTTGTTAGAAATTTTAAATGTGATTAATTTAATTAATTAATATATTTAATTATTTAATTACTAATATCACTAATATCCAAATAATTACAAAATATTCATTTTATTTATTATTACTTTATGCACAAAGGTGTTTGAAGGATCCTAATCGGCAATTTTAGAATCATAACCGTAATTGACAGTTCGATTTTGAATCGTGACTATGTATAGAACAGTTTAGTTACATTCTTGGCGGTTTAGTTACTTCGATCTTTTTTACCTAATTCATTTATTTATTATATTATAAAAAGTTCATTTTATATAATTCATAACAACACATTAAAACTTGTGATTATATTAATGATTAAAAAAAATTAAAAAGTAAAATTTTAATTTTGAATTTAAAAATCAATAACATTTTGTGGTTTTATAAAATAATATGAGAATATTTTATTTTTATTTTGTAACTGTTGTAGTTTTTAAATTTAACTGTTGTAGGTTTTATAAAATAATATTATAATAATTAGGATTTTAAAATTTTAAAATATAGTGATATTATTATTTGGACAATTCGGAATCATAATCGAAATTGTTCTACATGTTTCGATTCCAAATCATGAACCATTATGACAAAATGATTATGATTCTAAATTTTCAAAATCGTGAATCAACATTTTAGTTATGATTAGGTTTCGAACTTAATCGTGAACACCCCTATATATGTAACTGGATAATTTTTAATTTGTTTCAACTTTAATAATTTATCTGATATGGTAAAATTTAGCACAGTCGTTTACTCGTTTTTATGAGTGTATTATAATTATAATTTTCAATAGTTTAAGCAAATTTTTATTTAGTAATGATCTACATATAATTGATCTCACATATATACATAAAGGTTTTGGATCATATAAAAAAATTACTTATGTGAGAAATGGTCCATCGTAATAAAGTAATGGTTATGATCTTCTATACAAATTAACTTCCACATTCATAAATAAAAGAATATATTTTAATTTAATTTAATTAATCTCATCTATTGATTTTATATACATTTATATCATAGATTCATTCTCATTTCTAACACATATTTTTTTCATATGAATATTTAATTAAATTAATTATCACAATATATTTAATATATTTAATATTTTTAAATTTTAATTTTTATATTTTTCACATAGCATACATTAATTATTAATTATTAATTATAATATTTTATTTTAATTTTATATGATATATGAATTAATAAAAAATCATAATTAACTTTTATACAAAAAATAAAAAATAATATTAATAGTAGAAAAAGAAAAAGAAAAAGTGAAATATATAAATATTAATATAAATTATACTTATAAAATATAAAGTATAAGAATTATATATATATATATATGTATGTATATATAAAATTCTATACAATTTGTTAATTGATCATAACTTTTGCATACTAAATTCATTTTTTATATAATAGGTATCAAATTAAAGCTTTTGTCGAGATCTTTAATTTAAGATGCATATTGCATATATTTCTGTGGACAAAATGAAATAATTTTAGGGAGAAAAAAGATAATTGAAGAGAGAAATTAGAAGTAGTTATTTGATTTATATTTTAAAAACAATTTAAATTAATACATATATTATAACTACCACTGAAGTTAAAGTTATTTACTAAATCGCCATTGAAATTGAAATCGAATTGATGATTCTTGTTTTATATATATATATATATATATATATATATATATATATATATATATAGGATATAGATCATATACAAAAGGATTTTAAAGTAGGAAATAGGAAATAATCTCAACCGTTTAAGTGGATGATCGGACGGTTGAGATCTTGGCCGAGTTTTTCATGCATTGTTATACTACAATGCACGCATAATTTTTATTTTATAGTAATTAAGGGCAAATCAGTAATTTAATTGTTAAATGCATTGTTTTTAACTGGTAAATGCATTGTTTTTAACTGTAAAATGCATTGTGAAGATGTAAATGAGTTATGCATTGCATTTAACTATTAAATGCATTGTATTTAACTATTAAATGCATTGTATTTTGAACGCGTATAGGGGATTTTTTACCAAAATATCATTCGTGCATCGTTCAAAGCAACGGAATGCACCACCTTTTTAAGTAGATCAGATCCGTCCGATCATCCAAATCAATGGCCCAGATCATTTCCTATTTCCTACTTTAATTTCTCTTTTTACCTGAACCACTCCCTATATATCTATATATATATAGGAAGTAACTGATGCAATTAATATGGTAGATATAGGCTATAGATCATATACAAAAGGATTTTAAAGTAGGAAATAGGAAATAAGTAATTTGAGTTAGTAATTAAAAAGGATTTTTAATTATATATATTATTGATTCTCGGTTATTTTGAGTTAGTAGAAGGACAATTAAGTAATTTTATGGTATGAGAGAGAGTTGGGCGTGTTTTATTTCATGCAAACTGTGAGAGATTTAAGGAAGTAACTGATGCAATTAATATGGTGGTTATTTACTTTCCGTAATTACGAATTGATAGTCATACATCAATTTCGTGGTAAAGTTGAAGAATATGGCAGAAGAACAGGTTGAAGGTTCGTTTCTTTGTGTTGATCGAGTAGCAGGTTTGCGCATTGAGTTATTATATGAAGTAATATGCATTATCAGTAGAATGTTATGCATTGTTGTTCTTGTTTTATGCATGGTTAACGGTTCATTAAATTATGCGTTTTTTTATATGTAAATCATAACTGTTGATTGGCGTTTTAGTATGTATAGTAAATTGCACAATTTATTATTCGAGTTTTTCGGTATTAAATTGATCATAAATATCATAATGTTTGTCTGATAGGTTATACGAGTCAATGATGATGACATTATATGTAAGTAATTCACGTGAATTAAGAGTAGTATTAATTGTATTTACAAAGTTAATGCATAGTAAAATATACCAAAAAGCATAAATATATTTAGCAATATGCATTAGTACTACAATAAGTCAATTGATCATAATATGTA
This sequence comes from Leonotis leonurus, assembly GCA_026898415.1. NCBI lineage: Eukaryota > Viridiplantae > Streptophyta > Magnoliopsida > Lamiales > Lamiaceae > Leonotis > Leonotis leonurus. The sequence goes on from JAPKLX010000064.1 coordinate 1,001,059, forward strand.
TGTACTTGAGTTACATATATATATATAAGTGCATCGTCATGTAATAAAATATGCATTGTTAACATATTTTATAAATAATAGGTTTTGTCTATTAGGTTTGTATGTGTTCTTATATCTGTTTTTCATTATTGTTTTTAAGGTACGGGAGATTGCTATAATTCAGATGAAGGAGATATTTATATACCTAAGTGTGAGGACAATTTGAAACCAGAAGTAGGTCAAGTTTTTAAAAATTTAGAAGATGGTATCCAGTTTTATAAAACGTATGCTGCAATATGTGGGTTCGACATACGGCATGGTACCATGACAAGGGCTAAAGATGGTACAATTATTTCCAGATACGTGTTGTGCAATCGTGAAGGCTTAAAGAATGTTGACCGTTTAGATGAGAATGATAGGAAAAGACGTAGATTGTCCAGTCGGACAAATTGCAAGGCTAGAATTATACTATTTTTGAATGGTGCAGATGGTTATCGTGTTAAAGCTTTCGTTGAGGCACATAATCATGATATGATGTCTATTGAATTCAAAAGGTTTATGAAGGTGCACAGAAAGTTTGATGTTGGACATCAGAATTTTATGTTGAACTGTGCAATGGTGAATATAGGACCCATGCGTTCTTTTCGCCTCTTTAGAGAGTTGGTTGGTAATTATGATGATGTTGAGTGCAACTTGTCTGATTTTAAAAATTTCAAGCGTGATCTCCGTGCGTTTGTTATTGGTGTTGATGCCCAGATTATTTTGGATAAAATGCAAAAGCAAAAGGAGGTGTGCAATGGTTTCACATTCGAATATTCTGTGGATGGAAGTGAGAAGCTAATGAGTCTGTTTTGGGCAGACGAGCATGCTAAAAGCAATTTCAATGCGTTTGGCGATGTTGTATCTTTTGATGCAACATATTGTACTAATAAGTATGTCTACAGTTTTTTTATATTGTATATGATCAAATAAAATGCACTGTACGTTTTATAAAAATGCACTATATAATTCATTAATATGCATCTTATATTTTATCACAGGTACAACATGATTTTTGCTCCATTCACTAGAAAAGACAATCATGGGAAGTGTGTAACATTTGCAGCAGCGCTTCTTACCTCGGAGGACGTAGAATCGTATTCATGGGTATTCAACAGGTTCCAAGAATGTATGGGTGCAAGACCAAGTATATTAATTACAGACCAAGATCCAGCTATCAAGATTGTTGTGGAAAGTGTTTTCCCACGAACAATACACCGTTTTTGTATGTGGCATATAATGTGCAAGGTTGCTGATAAGATTCCAAAGAGCTTGAAAGAGAATGTTGATTTCACTAAGAAGTTTAACGAGATTGTATGGTCTGATCACATCGAGCCGCCCGAGTTTGAACACCGTTGGCATTCAGTGTTAGAGGAGTTTGAATTATTGGACGACCAGTGGTTCAAACACATGTTCTCTCTACGTAATCATTGGATACCGGCTTACTTCTGAGATGTACCGATGAGTGGTTTGTTCCGTACAACTTCAATGTCTGAGAGCGAGAACAGTTTTTTTCGCAAGTACTTGAATAAAGGTTCAAACCTTGTTGAATTCTTTATGCATTTTAGTACAGCAATTGATGCACAACGCAATGCGCACGATCAGTTGAGTAGCCTGGACAAATCATCTTTTCCGGAGTGCAAGACAAAGTGGGATTTGGAAAAATATGGTGCATCTATTTACACACACAAGATCTTCTACGACCTGCAAAGGCAAATTCATTATGCTATGAATTCATGTTCGATTAGAAGAATCATCAAAACAGCCGGAGGTAATGTTCATGAAGTGGATGATCATAAATATGGTCTATTTCATGTTGTTCATGAGTTTGAAAGCCTGGATACAAGATGCTCCTGTAAACATTTTGTTCGGCGAGGCCTTATGTGTCGTCATGTGTTGGTTGTATTGAAGAACATGAAGACTAATAAGATTCCGGAACAGTATATTGTGCAGAGGTGGACAAAATTTGCATGCTTTAAATAGAAGCAGAGCATGTCATGTGGAATAAGTGTGGATAGGGGAAACATGAATGTTCTGAAAGATATTTTCTCTGATTTCTATTCGATGATTGGCAATGTTCAAGGTTCGGATGATTTGATGGTTGAGGTTGCTCAGGATCTACGCATGCTTAGAGAAAAGTATGAAAGTAGAATTCCAAAAAATACAATGTATGCTGGAAAACAAAGCATTTTTGAGAGGTATTATGGAGTTAAAGTTCCTCACACGGTTGATATACATCCACCAGACCCTGTCAAGACCAAAGGAAGTGGGAGTATACTTAAATCAAGAAAGGAGAAAGCAATACTCAAAGCAAGCAAGCCAAAAAGGAGATGTGGTAATTGTAAGCAGATGGCGCATCATGATTCGAGAAATTGTGATAAGATACGCGCATCGGGAGCAAAAGAAGTTTGAAACAATTTAATTTTAGATTACGTAGCGCTGAATGTCCATTTTTTTATAAGAATTTGACGTTTTTATAATGTTTAGAAATTTTATTGATTGTTATGTGTATTTATATTTGTTATATATTGGTTATGCATTATATAATTATACACAATGCATAATAATGAACATTTGAATGCATTGCAATTTCAAAATGTCAAACCATAATAAATAATATATTCATGCATCAGAATAATAATTAATATGCATTACACATCTTTTACATATGCATTACATAATCAATTAACACGCAATTTATAGTATAAAACATTATAATGCATAAATACGTATAATATTATGCATATATTTAGAATATAACTATGCATTTTACATACAAACTCATATGGACATTACGAATTTAACAAAATGAATTGATCAAATCAAACTTATAATTGAAAAATACTCAAATTAAGATACGAAAAATGATATATAAATTGCAGGAATGTCAAAGTGTTGAATATTTTTTAGCAAACTAAAGTAGGCGTAGATAAACGATTACATGTTCTATACACAAAAGATTAAAAAAACCACGCATAAATTCATATAATTGTTCAAATATCAAACTAATTTGAGTTGCTTGTCTATGTTGAAATTTGGATCTGAACTCATGAGTTGAATGAACTCGTTCGCCTCTGTGAGGTTTGCATCTCTATACTCGTTGTGCTCCCACCCAACAATTGACGCGCAGTACCTTATTCGAAGCATCTTCAGCTGCTTTTTCGACCTTTTGGACAATCCACACGACCATTTTTTTTTGGTGCGCCCCATGTACGCTTCCATATGTTGCATTAGGTAGATGCCACAATCCGTACTGTTAGACGTATCAACCCAATCCATTGTCTCAATTTTAACATTATAGTCGGTTGTATCTTTGTATCTCCACCCATAGCTCAGTTTTTTTACATGCCCGATGAACAGATCCAACTGCAAGTAAGGTTAATGGTTAAAATTTATATTATTATATGTTAATATAACAAAATGAAAGATATGTTAAGATTTCATACTAGCCTACGAGGCACGTCTCTGTATTTTTCGATTGCTGCATCTTTTTCTGTCTCGTTTTTGCTATCAACAATGGTCACACAACGTTTAACAACGTCTATGCAAATGAAATAGTAGTGGTCATACCTAAGGATATCGAAGAACAACTACATAGGAGCATTTGAATTATAATATGGTATAACAATGCATTTTTTAGTATATAATGGTACATAAATAATAATATAATAGTTCAATCAAAACATGTCTAACCAGATCAATCTTATCAAGGGTGCTATCAGCAAACTTTGCAAACTCATCCTCAAATTTGTCACAGAACGTTTGACTTATTTTTTCATCACTCCAACCACTCGGTGGTGACACGATAGTTTGTAACTGTGTACACAATTACACAAGTGATAATGTATGTCATGCCGGAAAATAACATAATATGTATTGGATATTTGAACTTACACAAAGATTGGATGTGAAGAAGTATCGAAATGGGGATCCCTCCGAACGAATCGACTCCATATGATTAAGCATCATTGTCCACACATCAATTACACTAACATTGATCAATTCACCAATTGTCATCGTAAGCAGCTCGTTTCTTCTCAGTACAACCTCTCAGTTCCTGAATAGTTCGAGGTCTCTGTATAATATTGCAAATGAATTCATTAGTATAAATAATTCAATTGTAATATATATGGATTGCAGAAAAATAGAATTCGATCAAAAGTATATTACGTATCAGATTCTTTGTTTTGCGTAGTGAACAAAGCTATTGCCTTCTCGCTCCTATTCAGGTTGGATTTTGCATCAAATTTTCGTTCAATGTATGGGGAAGCAAACTCTGAGGCCACCTTGAGCTTACTCTTATTACGGCATGATCTTTTCGCCCGAGTTGTAACTTTGTCCTTTCTCTATGACGGTTATGATTTTTATAGTCATATATATTATATAATTATTATATAATACAGAATCAAATTTTAAAATAATATACAATTACTTCGCTCGGATGTTTTTGAATGTCTATTTGTACTTCATGAACAGGTGAATCAAGTCGATTCTGCATATATTGAAACGTATGTATGAATATATTTGCATTACGTAGAGAAAGTAAGTTCATTATACGAGTTATTAACGTATTGACATTTACATCGTACCATTTGCCCTGTTAAGTATATATAAAAAAACACTTATATATTAATTAGATGTAATGTTGTAATATACATATTTATAGTGCATATATCATTTGATTGAACCTGATCAGCACACTGGTTGATTATGTTATCAATGTTTGCATCAGTCATTTCCTGTATAAGTAAATAAAATCATAATATATATAATTAATGCATTAATTAATCAAAACTTATGAATTAATATCATTATCAGAATGCATTATAATGTAGTCATTACATACCTCATGCATGTCAACATCATCAACGTTGACATCATGTTCTGCAGGGGGGGTTGTCTGACATTAAATAACATTCATGTCAATTGATAGTCATTAGTTTGATTTTAAACTAAATTATGTTAGAAAGTTAAAAAATGCATACCTCATTCAGATTACCGACATCCGTGTAATCCTCCGACGCATCTTGTTGGTTGTGATCCTTTGTATTACCGACATCTATCTCATCAGCGGCCACATCTTGTTGAATGTCCTAACAATATGTTTTCAAAAATGATCAAACACGATTTATTTACATTAACAAACATAAAAATTTAATTAGATGAGTAATAATTTTGCATACATGATCATCATCTTGCACAATCATATCAGATCCATGCATAACATCATCTCCAACTTCACATTGTCCTCCCACCTACATGAGATTACAAATGTTAGTATAGAGTATTACATAACATATATACATTGAATGATAATATGAATTAGATACATACATTTACTGCACCACCAGTGTTGTTCTGAGCATTCAAATCATCATCGAAGACCTGTGTGAATCCTGCCCTGAAATTAGGGACATCATCCGTTCTTTTTATGTAATCAGTCATAGTGGTGGAGTTTTTCAGTATTGCGTCCACATCCCGGAGCACGTCTGGATTATCCCAGAATGCATCCAATTCGGCCTGGGATTCTGTCTGTGTTGGCAATGAAGTCGAGGCAATGACATTGATCCCAATCAGACGATGCGCACACTCTACGCATTTCTTCACATTCACGTGCTCTACCAAATGAATCGGCGCTTCGTCAATGAGTTTCACAAGATCGACCAAATCAGTAGTCAACTTTTTCGAAGCCGTAATTATAAGTTGTGCATTTGTTAGCCAATGCGTCTTCACTTGCATGTACGTTTTCAGAATCTTTGTATGTGTGATCGCCAAGTGAGCTATCTTGCAAGCCACTTATGTCAATAGGACTGCATTTTCTTCTGGCACCGAAGCCACCAATTCTGATTTCATCTATCTGTCTTCTCTTCAATGTTTGGTGAGTCCAATTAGATATAAGAGGAAAGTTACGGCTTCCAACCTTATTGAGGATTATCATTCTATCCACATAGAAAAATTTAAAAAAATGCATTGTTAATCATTAGTATAAGTTGATATGAATCAGTGTTAGCATTTTACAATATTAAAGTATAATATACTTACAACAAGAAACAATGCAGGGCCCACAAACGGTTTGAACGTGTCCTTTGACCATGACATTCTTGTGCTAACAAGGCATCTCATCATGTATTCACACCAATTGAGTTCTCGTACTGTATTGACGTCCCTGAGGCAGTTCATGATGTTCGGGTAGATGTATCCACATCGGCTATTTCCAAATAAGCACGCAACAACAAGAATCATAAAGTTCCTCTTGAACCAGACACCCCCGTCAGCATCATTCTCGAGCATGACGTCAACTAACATCTTTGGTAATACCTTCCCTATCTTGTTTGCAGGGAATAATCTATTCCACTCATCAAGCAGATCTTTACCCTTTTCACGTCCATCTTCGACAATCAATTTACCTCCAATAGGCATACCAAAGACCCTGAAGACGTCTTCATCCAGAACTGCTATTCTTTTGTTGTTCTTCAAAACAACTTCGCAGCTTTTGTGGTCAAATGACTTAACCACAAAGTGGCCGAGCTTTGTAGGCAGATCACGTATCCTCAATTCAAGCAAATGACCGAACCTCATACTACGCACTGCAGCCTTCTGTCTGTCGTTGAATCTGCTAACAGCTGCAAATAAGGTTGATGGACTTGTTCTACACGAGATGAGTGGGTAGTTTTCTTTCGTGCTTACAACATGATCATCTTCTGAATCGCTTCCACTCGTATCTGAACTGGTTGGTTTTTGTGGTTCAGTACTCTTATCCTTTCTCTTCCTCTTTATCACCTTCGTTTGTCTTCTATCACCCTTGGGTTGTGCATCAACCAAAGATTTTCGGGCAGCGGGGTCATGTCGTGCCTTGGTTCTCTCTGTATACAAGATGAAATTAAAAAAATAACCAGCCAAATAACGTGTAATATATAATGCATATCATGTTAATAAATAGTTCAGCTAATAGTAATAAACATTACAGTTGAAAACAAATGTAACAACACGATACAGTCAGACATGAGATGAGTTAGTGCATAACATATTAATAATCAATGCATTTTTTTTAAAACAATTTATATGAATTTATTTATAGAGATTAAAATAGAATCAGAACAGAAAATGTAAATTGCATATCAATGTGATAGTCGATAAATTTTTAAAATAAATTTGATGCATCTATATATATCACAACAATCTCAAAGTTCAGAAGATTAACAAATACAACAAATCATATACACATATCACAATGCATAATATAATAATTATCAATGCATTTATTTTTCTAACACAATGCAAACATACTAGTTTTTTGAGTTTATTAATAAATAATAACAAAGTATAAAACAGAATGCACCTCAGTATGATGTATAATGCATTGTATTAAAATACAAAATGACAATATAAATCATTAGAGCAAATTGTTCTTTTGTCACGTAAAATTATAGGAAAACAAGAATAAAAATCCACAATATTAACAATAGAATTCAATGAATAAGTTCAAATACAAGATATATTATGTACAAACCCTAATTTTTTTTCCCAAATTCAAGACCAAACAGTGTATGAACAACTAATACAGTGCATTGTTACATTTTTAATTATGCATTGTGTCATAACAGATCTCCAAACCAGTTTCAGCAATCTAAAATTGGATTCTCATACAATAAAGAACAATATAAACCAACGAATGGACTCTATCGCATTAGATTAAGTTGCAAATCGTCAAAAACCATATTTATTCGACCCCCAACATCCATTTTTATGCACCATCAACTCAAAAAAACTAACATGCACGGTGTAAAATACTATTTAAAGTACAAAGTAGCAATTTTTTTAGAATAGGAGCACTGTTATCAGTGATTTTGTGCAAAAAAAAAATAAAATTTTTGAAGCGACCTAACCTTCATTGCTAGATATCAACCTTCTTCTGGTACTTTGTTCTTCAACCTTTGCTTCTGTTTGTCTGGGTGGACTTTCGAAGTCCTCGTCGTCATTGTCAACCAAAGTGTTTTGGCGAGTTCTCGGCATGTCTTCGACGGAATGGAGAAAAATTGGTGGTTGTATAGAGATGGAGTGTTTCGAGAAGAATGCATTAATGGTTTGTTCTTTGAATGAAAATGCAGATTTTGATTGCGTGTTGTTTTGGTTAAAAGGAAACTGCATTTTTGCAGTTGCTATAATATATGGAATGATTATTTTTTCCTTAATTATGCATAACTCCCAATGCATTATTGACCATAATAACCTTATGCATTGTTTAAAAACAATGCACGCCAATTCCAAACCAATTTCAGCGCGTTTTTTTAATTAAATAACAGCTGCCAGATTGTGTTGATCTAATGGCCCAAATCATTTCCTATTTCCTACTTTAATTTCACTTTATACCTGAACCACTATATATATATATATATAGGGATGATTTCGGGTAAAAAGTGAGTTTTGGATATAAAATAAGAAGTCATCCAAACCACCCATCTCATAAGATCCAATGGTCCATCCTCATTTAAAAAAAACGGCTGTTGCATTGTTGTTCACAATGCAAAAGGGTAAATTAGGTAAACTAAAAATAGGCTCTTTTTAACTTTGGTAACAAATTTGAAAACTCCCAACATTCATGCCATTATTCACTAACTTCCCAAAACAAACACCCGCCCACTACTCTGCCAAAAAATAATACATCGATTGCATCGTTTGTGTATGAACAACATGGCGTCAACTCCGCACCACCGTTCAAGTCGTTTGCTGCACAACGCCGAGAAGAAGACGACTTTAAGGAGGTTCGGTTACAAGAAGCACCGACGGTGCAAAATATATTAGAATTTCTTTCCTCCCTAATTAAAATACAAAAAGTGGATATATATATATATATATATATATAGACTGTGATATAATTCATAAAACACCTTTAATGATAATATATATAGGCTCTTATACAATTCACTTTTTCTCTAATACACAAGTGCAACAACTCGTAGACGGTTAATCAAGAACAGTGCATCATAATTATATTAACAGTGCATCATAATACAAAACGTAATATATATACGTTATTGCATCATTTCAAATACATATAACAATTATTGTTATACATCCACTTACCTTCACAGCCTTCATTCGTTATAAATTACGACCGCAACACTTCTTCTCTTCACAACAATGATTGTAACTAAAGAAAAAAACTCACACCTCTCCACAAATCATCGGTTATGGAATATTAGAATTAAGAATCTCTTTCCTCCCTAATTAGCCGTAAGTTTACATAAAAAAAACTAAGCGTTAATTGGTGTCCAATTACTGTAATACCCTTTTCACCATTAATATGTATTATTTAAATAACATAATAACCGAAAATGATGGATTAATCTCAATCGCAAGATCTCAAAAATGGATGGTTTGGATGACTTCCTATTTTATACCTTAATATCACTTTCTATATGATCTACATCATATATATATACACACACACACACACACACTAGGTATTGCACGCGTGCTATGCACAAGATTATTTATTTATAAATAATTTATGCATAGAGATATTTAAAGAAATCAAAAATATTGTAATCCGATTTTATTCGGTGGTTTTAGAACCGTAATCGATAGTCATATTCTCAATTGTCACTATGTTGAGAACAATTCAGTTACAGTTTTAAAATTTGAGAATCGTGATCAGCAATCTGAAATAATAACTTCGATTTATTTTACCTTATTCAATTTATTTCTTATTTTATGAATGGTAATTTTTTATTAATTCATAACAATACATTAAAATTAACAAATAAGAGGATATTACATAACTATTTAAACATATATGTATATTGATAAAAATTCAGAATACATATATTTGAAGTCATTATTATTTGTAGTTAGATTTTGTTGTGAAATTTTAATTTTGTTATGTAATAATAAATATTTGACATAATTTTATGTAACAATGAATTAATAATTTGAAGTCAATTACAAAGTTATCCTTAAAAATTGATTTTCAATTTTAGTACAAATTCGTGTATTAGTTATTGTTTAAAAATGTTTTAATATATTAAATTATATTAATCTTAATTATAATTTTGATCAAATTAGTTATCACAACATATAGTAATAATTATATAAAACTATATTAATAATTATATATCAATTAATTTTAATAATATATGCATTTTAATTTTAGGATGAAAATGTTATAGGAAAGAGAAAATAAAAGTAGTTATTTGTTTAAATTTTAAAAAATATATAATTTAATATATTTAATATTTATATAATTTTGACCAATAAAGTTAAAATTATCTACAAACAAAGCTAGTAAATTAATAAAATTAAAATTATTTAATTCAATATATTTAATATTTATATATAACTTGTACCGTGTAAATTAATAGAGCTCCTAAATAGAATGACCATTTGTATTCCACTCTATGTTTTACTATTAAATTTAGCATTTAATTAATATTTATAATAATACATTATAATTAATATTTTTTGAAAAACTATACTCCTTCCTTCCCAATTATTTAAATTCATTTACTTTGGACACTCATTTCAATATTTAGTTGTAATAGCTTTTGAAGAACATGATTTGTGCTTTAAAATTTGTTAAATAAAGAAATGTGTCTAAATAAGTGAGACGGATTCGGTATATGTTAATGTTGAATTTATCAATTATACAAATTAATTATAATTATTAGTATTAAATATAAAAAATAATTATAAACCCTGATCAAATAGTACAAGTTTTTAGTACTAAATAAAAGATTAAACTTAAATATAAGAAAATAAAATTAAGAAAACATATTAGATAACATTGAAATTTTATAGTAAAAATAGATTGGGACACTATATATAATTCGCCCTTTCTGCATAGTATTAAAACATATTATAAGGAGTATTCACATTCATAACATTATATATATATATATATATATTATATGTATAAAAATATGTATATATATTTTTTTTTATTTTCTATTTATTAATGCATTATAATTTTTTTATATTAATTTTATATTTTATATAATATATATCAAATTAAAGGTGTTGTCAAGATCTTTAATTTAATATGCATAATATTGCAAATATTTTTACGAACAAAATAAAATAATTTTAGGAGAAAAGTGTTATAGGAGAGTGAAAATAAACCATAAAGTTTATAAAATTTGAAAATTAATTTATTCATAATACGCAAGTTAAACCCTAAAGTAAACAATAAAATAAACCGTAAACCCTAAATCCTAAAATAAATTTGAAAACCTAAACTGGATTCAGTTTGTACATGTATGTTATGAATTGTTTAATATTCAACTTATCTTGTTGCTTTATTGGCTCACAATATAGCATTTGTAATGAAAGGTACTGAGATTAAATCCTCATAATGTCAATTTTTTTAATTTAATAGTTATATAATCTTTATCATTGAAATTGGAGTTATTTACAAAATCGCCATTAAAATTGATTGCAAATTGATTTACAATTGATGCTTCATGTTTTGTATACATATAGATATATATATATATATATAGATTATTTTTTTATGTGTTTATTTGTTCTCACATCTATCTGTATACCTAATGACAAGAAGGTGAAACATAGAACATTGTGGACCTTCAAAATAAAAATAAATGTGAATTGGATGAATAGTGTCAAAGCTATTTGAATTTGATGTCGGTAAAGATAAAAGGTTGATTGAAAATGAATCACACGCATGACGCGACATTTATTTTGTAAGAAAAACACCACGGAATCACATTTATGATTATGAATATCTCTAATATCACTTTCGTGTATTTTCTTCCTCAATGGACAAGAAGAAAAGAAAAAATAAAAAAAACGAAAATTTGGGCCCAAAATATCACTAGTTAGAAGAAGAAATCCCCCCTCACTAGATTCATTAACTTCATACATTCAATTTTCCATTAAAAAATTAAATACAAACTTCGAAAATATCCAACCACGATCTTTATTTTCAAACACTTAAAACTCTTACATTGAAATATTAGTTACACATAAAATTTATCAATATTTTTGCGACGTGATTTATTTCAATATTTTGTATATTTACTGATTATATATGCGAATAAGAATTATACGAAAATATTTCAATCAAACAAAAATAATTGCACGACCCGGACATAGTTAACATGTACATAAATGATGTGACACATGTGTAGATAGTTTTAAAAAATATATAAATTATTACTTTTTGACTAGAGTTTATTAATTAGAGTATAATTTAATATTTAATTTATATAAAATAATAAAATAGATAATTATAGTGAATTATATGCTTATACGGTATTACGTGATATTGACGTATTATTCATGAATATAGTTTTTGATATTGTAAAAAATATATGAAATAATTCAAATTCACTATGTTGTCAATTACTACTCCGTCATCTGCAAAGAGAGAGTATTCCATTTTAGGATGTTCTCTCCAAAAAGAGACATTTCTCAAAATGGAAAAAATAAGAGATGTTAAATGGTAATAAGAGTGCAATTAGTAAACACTAATTATACCCTTATTTTTTCTTTAGAACACTACAACACTTTAAAGTAGAGGTGTTCAAAGAATCGGAACCGCCGGAACCGGACCATAACCGGTAGTTTCGAGAACCGTAACCGTGTAGAGGATGATTCGGTTACGGTTACAAAAATTCGGAACCGTGAACCGGCGGTTTGGAACCGCATCTCTTTTTTTATCCAATTCAATTTATTTAATATATTATAAATAGTCATTTCTTATAATTATTTTTTATAATTGATATATTAAACATACGAATACATTAATAATTAAATAAAATAAAATTTAATTAGATGATAACCTAATTAAACCCTAATATTATATATGTATTTATTAGTGTTCTTTTTATATTGTTATAATTATATAGATTAATTATTTTATTTCATTTCATCAATGTATTTGTGTTTAACGTGTTATTCAATTAACATATTTATGAGATAATAACACATAAAAACATTTTTTTTATTATTACATTTTTATTAATATATCATTATATGTGTATTATATATAATTAATATTAAATTAAAATAAATTTTTACGTAGTTATTTTACTATTATATTACAAAGTTAATTATGTGATATGAAATTAAACGATGATACGCATAAGTATGTAATTAAATAAAATGATCAATAATTTTTTGGACGGTCGAAACCGAACCATGAACCGCAGCAACGACGGTTCAGTTCCGGTTCCAAATTCTCGGAACCGTGAACACCTCTACTTTAAATTTTAGTAAATATTCCTTAATTTGCGTGCTGAAAATATGTCTCTCTTTGGAGAGGACGTAGTGATATATCTTATCCACAAATATTTTGCAAAATTTTAAGATTAATTAAATTCAAATAATCTGTTATATATATTAATCGAATTATAATATATATTAATTAACTTTTAATAATTGATTTATATTCGAACCCTTATTATCATGCAATATGTTTTGGAAAATGTTAATAATTAATTGTTTAATTATAGTGGTTTAAATTAAAAAATCTGAATGCATCTAAAAGAGATTTTCTTAAAATTTATTGTCTAATTATATCACATTCACATCGATTGACACTTAATTTAGAATGTTTATATAGACAAAGCATAAGAGTACTTAATATAATAAATAAATTTTATTTCGACCACCATTATTATAATTAAATAAAATTTCCATAATGAACTCCTAGGTTGTCTCCACATCATTTCCCGGTTTGCAAAATTAATTAGCCCATAAATTAAAGAGCTGTACTACCGAACTATTGTTTGATCTAAGATATTGAACTATTGAAGAACCATCGACCAAAACACGTGGCACGTTATACTTACTTAAAATAAGCTCCAGTTTATTTAATGTTGAATATATGTAAATGTATTACTCCCACCATCCACTAAGCTTATTATCATTTTGACCCGACACGAGTTTTAATGTAATTATTTTGACTTTAATGATGATATATATATTGAGTGTAATTTGAGTCTCACTTGATATATTGTTTTAAATTATGTTATATGTAGTTAATGAAATTTGAGTCTTATTTAATGTATTATTTTAAATTGAGTTGTTTATAGTAAATGTGTGTCCATTTATAAATAAAAATTTTAAAATAAAAAAGTTTTATGAAAGGAGGAAAATGACAAAAGGAGAAGAGGGGAGAGTATTGTAGTAGATTATTTGAATCAAATCAGCCCCCATACTTAGTTACTTACACTACTATAATTGGTAATTTCCAAAAAATTAAGTACAGTATGTAGCAAAAAGTATGGAAATAAATATCAAAACGCAACCCAACAAGGCAGCCGCAAGTGAAGGACCCCGCACCTCATGCTCCAAGCACGTGACTAGTTTTCAGTGCCCAACCGGAGAAGGGGCAAATAACTCCTATGCTTTATAAGATAATGTAAAAAATTCCTTAAAGTTTGTTTTGATGCAAAAATAACATTTTAAAAAATTTTCAAAGGTAAATTAGTTCAATTTTTAATGTTTTAATTAAATTATGATTTTAAAATTTATTTTGATATTGTTTAAAATGTGTATGAGAATTAATTTTTAAAATAGGTATAAAAATTTAATGTAAAAATTATATAAAACTTATATTACAAAATATATTATATGTAAATTTTATCGTGACGAGTTCGTAATTTATATTCGATTTTGGCCACAAATATTGTAAATTAACATTTTAATAAATTCGTATAATGATATTGGTGGAAGAATTCGGATTAAGAGCAGATACGAGTTTGTACATTTGATTTCGAGTCAAGTACGAGGTTATATATCTTCATCCTGAACTCGCCATGATAAATTTTACATATAATATATTTTTTAAATATTTTTTTTTTATAATTTTTTCAAAATTTTACAAGAATATAATAATGGATATTAAAAGAGTTTCCAATTTTTGATTTTTGTTTAGAAATGACTATTTTATTATACTAATTTGTAATTAATTTTCTTGAATATTTTTTTTCTAAAATATATTATTTGGTGCATATCCAAATGGGTACCCTCCTCCCTCACATAGTAATTCTCACCGCGCATCTCTCCCGACTTTTTTTTTTTTTTTTTTTTACATTAAATCTTGGGCTATATATGAAGAATACCCTCTTTTGTAACTAAAATTGAAAACTATCCTATTTTGTAAAACTCTATCAAAAGTACCCAAATTATGTGTTTTGGACCATAATACCCTTTCTTAACAAAATTTCTCCATAACCATATAGTTAAAACAAATTAATACTTCAAATAGTATAAATCAGGCATTTCAATCAGGCCCATCATGCTTCCGTATAAATTCAATATTAATACCAACTGTTTATACCTTCTTTGACCGATAAGTTGTCGGGTCGTATCCACCGGAAGTTTTAGGGACCTCGTCCAACCACCAGGAGCACCTTATGGATTCCAGACGCAGACTCCTTCAACAGCTCACAGCACAGCCCTCGTTCGTTTCCTACCCGGGGCGTATAAGTATATATGTTGGTAAAAATAAGGAAAATATAAATCTAGAAGATGATGAACAAAAGCCCAAATCTTATTAAGGAATTATAAATATATATTACATACTAATTTAATCTCCTTTAGGGAGGAGACTAACTTGTTTAGCTACCTATGGTAGCGGAAAGAAAAACAACTCGCATAAACTTAATAGGAATACAATGTTTATTGTTGGAGAGAAGTAAGGAAGATTTTCGATGATCTCTACTCTCCCCAATGGCTGGTTTATATAGGAGGTTGGAAGACTCCTTCCTCCTTCAATAATTGCCTCGGATGCTTTATCCGTCAATAATGCTTCTTCACGTGAAGCTAGGTCCGGATAATGCTGCCGACACAAACATCTCTTAGTGGCTGGACCCCTTCTTTGAATTAGTGGTCCATCTTTTATTCCACCGACGATTTTTATGGTGGAACGTCCTTTTCTTCCACCCACCATTGTCGTTTTCTTTTTAGTGGGTTCTACTTTATCAGATGCTTTCTTTTACCGAAAGCATCTTCTGCTTTATCCTCACATGACCGCTTTATTTCTGTCGGCCATCTGTCTTTTTTGGAGGGCCCCTTGGAGCCTTTCCTTTTGGAGGAGTCTTCATCTCCTCATACTCGTTGGCTCGAAACTTCTTCTTATCTGGTTTAGGTAAGAAGCCTTTTCCGAACTCAGGTTCACGTTGGGCTGGACAATCTGAACATATCCTAGACGCCCAATGGCCAACATGAGCCATATTGCAGAACTTGCGATGGGTCTCTTTACTCATCGCCATCTTGTTTTCCCACAGAAGAGTTCTTTTCCTCTCAAAAGCCTCTTCTGCAAACTTGGTTGTCTTCCCTGTCATAGTATTTAACAGGAATGATCCATTCGCTGAGTTCTGAAAGAACTTGAATGGAAACTTGACTTTGTCCATCTCTGTAAGACAGACCCATAATCCCCATGCTCGCCTTGTTGTTATTTGATCATCTGATATTGTGGCGATCATTGGAATTTCACTAGTTGGTGCCTTGATTTGGTTGAAGGCATCCATTCGGGGTCTTCGTAGCCTTATGTAATGGAAGGCTTCATGATTCCCCTTTCCTGCAGGTTCTGGGGCTGCACTTATGAAATACAGCTCCAATGTATCTCCTCGGCAAAGTTGTTCGTTGTTTGCCCAGGTATCATAAACTGCTTCCTGGATCCATCGGGGTAGACCTTTAAGTTCAGGAAACGCTGGGGACGTAGTATAAACTGAGGCAAGGGCCCCAAATTCATACCACTGCTTGACATCTTGGGGTTTTGATCCGGGCATCATCCATACCCTTGGATATTTCCCCGAGCCATCAATCCTGGTATTACTAGGATTAATACCTGCTCTTGTGAGTAATTTCTCCCAGCTCGCTTGATAAGCCTGTTCAGCAGAAGAGAAAATAATCAAATTAGTATTAGACTCAGATTTGCCTGTCATAGGCCTGAGGCTAATCTCTCCCTCTTTTACCCCAGAGGTGGAAGGTTGACATGATGGTTCAGACGGTGAAGTCTTAGCATCATCATTTTCTTGGGCCAGTGGTTCAGACTCCACTGACTTAGAACTTGCCAGAGGGGTATTTGAATCCCCATCTGCCGGTTTAGGTGCCGGAACACGAAACTCTGCTATCTCCAGAGGTTTTCTGGAAGCCCGCAGGATTGGCTTTTCCAGAGCCGACCATAACTGAGTACTGGTCAGCATACTAGCTCGTATTCTACCAGAGACTTTCGTCTTATCGGTAGCTTGCATCTTCCCCATTTGATCAGCATGGAGAACGCACTCGTCCCATTCCTCCAAGAGCATTTCCAAATTTTCTCGGAGATGCTTTTGGGCTAGCATGATGGATCTAACTTCAGCTGGCTCCATCTCTTGTCAGAAAATCTGCAAGAATATTTTCATGAGATTTTAACACGACAATATCATAAATATAATATTGACATAAAGCTTGCCATCTAAGTAACCTAGCATTTTCAGGTTTTGATGCTATGTTATTTCTTAGGAAAGCTTTAACCTGGGTATTATCAACTTTTAAAGTAAATTTCTTTGCTAATAAAAATAAAGGCCATTTTTTAAAAGCCTTTACTACAGCAAAGAATTCCTTCTCGTTGATATGCCATCTGATGGCCTCATTTTCTGAGAATAAACCACTACAATATCTGCAAGGTTCTTCTCCATAAGGAGTGATCTTCATGAGGACTGCTGCCCACCAATGATCACTCGCATCTGTATAGAGGACCAGATCATCCTCATCCTGTGGAATAGAAAGCTTTGGGAGATCTTTACATTCCTCCTTTAGCTTTTTCATTCCCTGTCGATGTTCTTCCGTCCATATAAACGGAACATCTTTCTTTAGTAGATTACTAAAGACCTTCCTGTGTTTCGCAAGATCTTTGATAAACATTCCTGCGAAATTAACAACTCCCAGAAAACTCTGAAGTTGTTTCTTCTCTTTTAATGTTTCTGGAAAATCTTGGACCTTCTTCACAATATGATCTTGCAAAGTTATTCCAGACTCATCGATCTCTATTCCCAAAAACTCCATTTTTTGGGTCGCAATTACTGCCTTCTTCTCTGAAAGCACTAATCCTTCTTTATAACAAACATCTGCAAATAAATCAAGATGTTTGATATGTTCATCCATATCTTTTGATGTTATAAGTATATCATCAATATAGACAAACATAAAAGAAAAATAATCTTTAAAAAGATTATCCATCTTTCTCTGGAAAATCTGGGGAGCATTAGCTAACCCCATTGGCATTACGTTCCAAACGAAGTGCCCCTGTGGTGTTGAGAAAGCTGTAAGTTTTTTACTTTCTTCCTCCATGCGAATCTGGTAGAAACCCGACTTGCAATCAAACTTTGAGAAGACCTTAGCATTGCGTATGCAGTTAATAAGGTGATCTCTACTTGGAATAAAATATCCGTCAAACTCTAGAATATCATTAATCCCTTTGTAGTTAATGACAAGTCTAGGTTTACCTCGCTTGATCTCACCATGATTTCTTACCAGAAACCCAGGGCTACTGTAAGGTGAACTAGCCGGCTCGATCAACTTCATATCAAGATGTTCCTTGATAATAATTCTCATATCCTTCTGATCAATTAAGTTCATTAGGATAGGTCTGAATCTCACGAACTCATGCACCCTTTCCGGCTTCACCTTTAAGGTTGCTTTGAGTTGGTTCTTCTCCCACCAGGCCAAAGGATTCTCATTGTAACATCTCGAGATCTTCCTTTTGACATCTGCAAGGGACACCTGCATTTCAACCTTAATTTCTTTGTTAGGAATTAAAGCTGCCTTGAGGATATGTATTTCCTCATCTTCCAGATCAACCTCCCGGATACAGCTAAGCACTGCTTCGCTAAACCTCCTTTGATCCTTCATCTTTGGTTGACGAAGTTTTCCTTCATCTTTTCCTTCATCTTTCATATCACCACGCTTGCTGCGAAAAGTGAATGGTATCTGGCGATTAAACGCCTTCCTTAGCCTCTGAACAATGATTTTATGCTCACAATTAGTTGTGAACACTAATCTTCTTTGCTCATTGTCCTGCGTGTATCGCTTGAACATCTGTAGGAAATTGTTTCCTAACAGAACATCAGCTCCCGTATCATGGAAATAAATTGGTGGAGTCTTAACCTTATACCAAGGTGTTTGTCCCGCGCCTCCAATTAGTATTTCCACTTCTTTTACTCCTTTGGATAAGAGTAAAATCTTTTTAGAGAAATCTCTACCAGCAATTTGAGGTAAAGTATCCTCAACTTCTGCTGGGAAAATTCCCCTTCTTGCTGTGCATATGCCTGCACCTGAATCAATATAGGCCGAGAAGTACTCTGCCTTATATTTTTCATATAACACTCCCACTGGAATGTATATCGAGAAAGGGCTTGTCATACGATTAGAAGTCGTCTTTCTTCTATCGTAATCATCATCCCTTGGTCCATCGGTTTCCAAGGCTTGAATCTTTCCAAAAAATCCCGCCCTAGGATCAGGACATCTTCTCGTCCTGCTCTGCCTTTAACCTCTACCATAAAACCTCCTAGGTCAAGGGTTCCATTGTAATGGTTAACCTCCGGCTGCTGGAGATAATATAAGACACTACATGGAAAGTTGTTTTCCCATCTTGTAGCATCAAATCTGGTCGTCATCCCTCTCCATCCCTCTGGACATTTCAGATTGACTGAAACCTGAGGATTCCCTGGGAATTGGGGCTGACTTTCTTGTATAAGTTTCCTCCCAAAGGGTTGAGATATAATTCTATCTCCTTGGAAGGATAGTCTTCCAGAGCCTATCTTAAGACTTTGATCATGTCTTATGACTGGCCTTTCTTGAATTCGAATGTTGACCTCCCTCCTTTGTGGAATCTCCATTCTATCGGGACCAATTGCTGTAGTCACCTTCTTGAAGATATCAGGTATTTCGATAAAAGGCTTTCCCAAGAATAACTCCGTATGATGGGAGTTGGAAAGTGCATACGAAATCTGATATGTTATCGAATAAGGTGTATTTCCCTCATCCAATAACTCCTTCCGTTTGAAGTCTTGATATAGCGTCAGAGCTTTACTGAAACCCGAGTCGTTGAGATTGTATGCAATCTTGGGATATACAATCCCCACAACTTGGCCTGCACAGAGATTCCCCGTGATGGTTCCCATCACTGAATCTTGTAGGTTTCTGATTCTCCTATCACATATGGCTATGTCGATTGGAGCATCAATTCCTGTGAACATCGTAGATTTGAGAACCAATTGAATTGCCCCGATATGAATCCATCTCATCTTTTCGGCAATTTCTGGTTTAAGTTTCTCCAAATCCTCACGTATGTCGCTTGCTGGAATCAATTGCATCTCCACTTGATTCCCCGTAAACTCGATTGGAAGTGACATTTCTCGTCTAGTGATTCCGTAGACGATATGATGTTTCCTTCTTCCCAAACTGAAATTCCTTAGAACTTCGTCTAGGTTGCTGGCATTAAAACCTTGATACTTCTGAATATTCAAGGTTTTCTTCATGATTTTGTCGATCAGGTTTGGCGAGATCATCGTTCGGCTGGAAAATCCAGTTCGATCCTCTTTCTCCTGATGACAAGACTCAGCTTCAGTCTGAAGATTCTGTAGATCCATTAGAATCTTCATCCCCACTAAGAATCTCTTCTTGCTCATATATACTCTCGTCTGAGGGTATATCTTCAAATTGGTACACCTGAACCAATTCTTGGTAGTATATGGCATCTTCGATGTCTGGAGTAGACTCGAACCTTCGCATGCCTCTCTGCTCGTTATCTGGGCAATTTGTTGAAATATGCCCTTTTGCGCCGCAAGTCCAGCAGTTACAATCTTTAAAACTTTCACTAGCTCTGGTATGAGCTTTTCTGAAAGTTTTCTTTGCTGGAGTTCTTGAACTGGAACTGGATCCTTGGAAAGAACCCCTGCTTCTAGCTGGTCCGCTTCTTTGTCCAGTTTTGTATGATCTAGCTTTCTGTCTAGACCACATCGTTCTTGGCTTCCAAGATCTTCCTCTTGGATTTCTTTCTTTAGAATAGGGTTGGTACCTATTCTTTCGTCTTTTGGTTATTGATGGCTCGCCTCCAATAACCACTGGAAGATCATTATCCTCACAGTTCAGATGAGCTGCTTTGTTTATTCTTCGCAGCTTCTTCAGGTTTTTCTGAGCGGTGGCTTGTTGACACCACTCTGAAAGCTTTTGATGTACATAAGACATCCTCTTGGCAATGCTGTCGCTGCCCTTGGGGATATAATCTCTTATCATCATCTCCTTCCATGGGCTCGGAAATTTTAAGAAGAAAATTTCCTTTGCGATCGTCTCATCAGCTTTTGACTGATGCTGGTAAATGGTAAAGAGCTGAAGAAATTTATTGAGCGCCTTTGGATCCAAGACTGTAAGTCTTAGATTATATAGCGCCAATAGATATTTTCTTCTTTTCTCTCTATCAAATCCCTCGTAGTATCCTTCTCCGATGAAATGGTCTTTGAAGAGGACACTCATTCTTCGGATAATCTCCGAATAGGATTCCACCTCGAAACATTGATTTCTTACTTCGAGGTGAAAACCTTCCCAGGCGATTTTTACAACGCCTGCAAGACTGGTCTCAAGAATCTTAACCAGTCCTTCTTTGTTGACGTCGAGAGTGGCTGCTGCAATTCGCATCGCTCCCCCCCATTCGTCGATCACTGATTCTCGATCTTTGAAACTGACTTCATCAAGATCAAGCATTACGCCATATGGATGGATGGGATCCAGGGTAGCCTTTCCAACCGGTGAATCTTGGATTCGGGGTTGTCGTCTCCTTCTGGTTCTCTCCATCAGTATGGCCTCGTCTGGTACCGTCGCAGTATATGAGGGTCCAGCATGGAAATCACGAGCTTCTCTCATGACTTCTTCAGGTGGTGGTGGTACTTGCTGATTTAATGGTACCGCAGCGTTTCCCTCCCTGATGTGCGCCACCTGGTGTTGGTTCATCTTGAGATCAACCACCTTCATATTAGCAAAAGATTCTGCTAACTCTTGTAGATCTTCAAGTCCGATTCTTTCGAGGTTACTCATGATTTTTCACCTTGAAATAATCGTGCATATCTTTCCACTTGAGGATCTTTTCCTTTATACCATTTTCGAAGCGCACTTTACAATGCCAAGATTTAACTTAAAACATGCAAATAAATGATCAACATGTTCTAATTTCAATAAGTAATGTGCTCAAATATGTTAACAAAAATCCGGTCGTAAAAACTAAAAATCCGGTCGTCAAAACCCGGTCACTATTTCAAAACCCGGTCACTATTCATCAAAACCCGGTCACTATTCATCGACCAGATTTTGATATAAAATAAAAACCTTCCGAATTTTTAATTTTTTATTACCCTCTTAAATTATTTTGAGCATCTTACTAATTGAAATCATTTTGAAATACTAATTATAATTAACCATATATGTAATAGAGAAATTTGTCCTTAATTAAGCATTTTAATCATGGGCAAAATAGTCTTTTTGGGCATTTTTCATAGATTTTTACAAAAGAGGGCACTTCTCATTTATATGTTATAAAAGAGGGCATATTTCATAAATAACTCTTAAATCTTTGTGCCTATCCTTTTTTAAATGAGTATGATGATTATATGATTCGTGCTATTTTATTCTTATAAAATTTTGAAAAATTATATAAATATTATATTTAAAATATAATATTTTATGTAAAATTTATCGTTGTATGTTCGGGGTGAGAATGTATACCTCTGTACTAGACTCAAGTACAAATGTATAAATATGTATCTGCTTCCGACCCAGATATTAATCTTCCATTGATATCCTAATACGTATTTATTAAAATATGGTCTTTACAATATTTGTGGTCAAAATTTACAATCAATTATTATACGAAATAAGAACATAAAGGGCCTAGAGACGGGTTTGTATATTTGTAGTCAAGTTGGAACAATTACAATATATTTTTATATAATTTTTACATTAAATTTTTGTACATGTTTTAAAAATTAATTCTCATACCCATTTCAAACAATATTAAAATAGATTTTAAAATCATAATTTAATTAAAACATTAAGGCTATGTTTGATATCCATGATACGATACTAATCTCAAGATAATTATTTTATAATTGTACTAATTTGCATTTGAAAAACTTAGAAAATGTTATTTTTGCACAGAAACAAATTTTAAGGAGTTTTTTTGTAAGGAGTTTTTTTGCATTTTCTTATAAACCAAAGGGAGTTATATGTCCCTTCTCCCTTATTTATCGAATACCTCTCTCATCTTGCCACGTGTCCCGTTCCTTGTTATAGTATCAGCAGTAACGTATTAACACCGCTCTTTCTTTCTTTTCTTAATCTTCCCACGTTCCACTTGCAAGCATCGTCGCTTCACTCTCTTCAGAACCCCTCACTTTTTTCTTCATTTCATCCACATTTTTGTTCGAATTCGATTCCGCCTCAGGTGAATATTGATTGTTCGATCGAGTTGTTGAATGCAATGTCAACACTCTTTTTGTGGAACTGCGTATCCTACGAATATGTTTTGATTTTTCAGTTTCACGTGATTCGTATGTGGAGCTGCTATTTTGATTGTAGGCCAATTTGATGTTACAATGACTGAGTGAGATGCTTATATAAATATCGTGCTTTGGATCGTTAAGTTCATCATTCCACGAAATTCTACTGTGATATTGGTGGAGTTGAAAAATTTTCTATCGGAGTAATGAAGTTCAAATTTAATTGTATGTTGTTCGTCAATGTTTGCATATCTCTGTCAATGCATATATATATTCTCTTTGTTTATATAAGTGCTCTGCTATGTTTGGAAATTGCTACCCTCCCACTCATGATCCTGTAAACAGTGATTTCGTATCTCTTTTCTTTCTTCTGATTAGATTAGATACTAATAATTTGTATGTGTGAATGTGATGATCTTTGTACTTGTATTTCCAAACCATGATGGTGTATGCAATGATTCGTGATTTAGTTCCTCTCTTGACAGCATAAATATTGAAGTTGAAGTCGTGATTTTTAGAGCTAATCATTCAATTGAGAAAACATGAGCACTATAATCGGGAATAACTTGCTGCATCAGAGTTTGCTTTCTCCGACAGTTTTAGAGCATCAGACTCGAAGCAATTCTTCAAACTCAATCCGGGGAAATGCCTTTCCCCAGCCTCAAGCAAATTCACTGACACATAGAGATCCTTTATCTACCAAATTCTGGGGTAGAAGACTCACACTTCAGAAAAATAAATTACACATGGCAAAGCTGTGTACTATTTTAAGATCAACAAAGGCTGTCTTGGCTGCTGATACATCTTCTGTGGTAACAGTGCGAAACCTTTTGTATTAAATTTACTATCAAATTAGTTTTCTCAAGTATGTTCCACTCGTTCCTTCTATCAAGCAGCTTAATTTTTTACTAGATCTTCATTTTGATAATGTACTAGTCAATGTTGGTTACATGGTAATAGTGTATTTTTATTTATTTGTTTTGTTATACAAATATTTTGTTTCTAGGGTCTTGAAGAGTTATAATAAACACCCGAATCTGTATTGTAACTCTTGTATTATTATAAAAATATTCAATTTTTCATGGCAATACCATGATCAGTTTCTTTAGGATATTTCATTACTTCTCCCTGTGGTGAATGTGACATCTTATTGTCTTGCTGTTTTAATCTCTAGCAGCAGATAGAGAAGTTCAGACTCGATGAGAAGATTGAATTACAGGTATGCATTTGATGTGCGATGCAAAGTCCACTGTGCATATGAAATGATATCTGGATGAAAACAATCTATTGACATTATAATTTTTAATGTTAAAATAGGTTGATGTTGGACTTCCCGCATCTCGTTCTACTTCAGTAGTAAATATTCAAGTTACAAGCAGTAATGATGGCCTACTTCTACACTGGGGAGCAATAAAAAAACAAGGGTAAGTGCAATTAAAGTATAAAGGTATCTATTTTCTGTAAAAGGAGATCCGATATCTAACATAAAAGTTTTGATATTTCTTTTCTCTTGGTCAGTAAATGGAGTCTTCCGCAATGTCGTCCTGATGGAACTATGGTGTTCAATAACGAAGCACTTAGGAGTCCTTTTGTGAAAGTAAGCTTTAAAGAAACATGTCTCCTTAGTTATTTAATTGGTAGAATTGCATCTTTGGAAAGATAACATATTTTTCATGTGGCGTCTCTTCTTAGTCTGGTGCTAATGCTGAACTGACTATAGAGATTGATGATCCTGCAATAGAAGCTCTAGAGTTTCTGATATATGACGAAACCAAGAATAAATGGTAAAGTAATGTTGGGTTATAAAACTTGAGGTCTTATGTGCTGAACCATGTCATTAGCTTTGTCTTTCTCATGTTTTCAGGTATAAGTACAATGGGGGAAATTTTCATGTTAAATTGCCAAAGACAGATTTAACAACTACAAACATTTCAGTTCCTGAAGATCTTGTTCAAATTCAAGCATATTTGAGGTGGGAGAGGAAAGGGAAACAGATGTATAACCCAGAACAAGAGAAGGTTTGTCATTATTGCTTGCTTCAGCTTGAGAAAACAATACCATATTATGGCCCATATCCACTTTTTGGTTCATAACATACTCTCTATTCTTTTTCTGGCTTCACACACAATACTCAGTTCCATCCTTCAAATACTTTTTCTGTTTTCTGAACAAGAAAGAAGACATTTTGATGTTTATGCAATTTAATAATCAAAGTAATTCAATTCAAAGATCTACAAATAGGTCTTCAATCGATTTAGAGAAATTGTAAAATATTCGGTAGTACTTGAATGTAAAATTAGTCGGTTGTTTTTGGTTTGTTTAAAGTTTCTTATCTTTGGTGGTATGCTAGTTCATATAAAGATCTTTTGTATGAAAATTGGTCTTGTACTTGTTTGCTTTTGTTTTTCACACATATTATCATGTATTTAAACAGGTGGAGTATGAGGCAGCTCGAATGGAGCTGTTGGAAGAAGTAGCGAGAGGTACTTCTGTACAAGACCTTAGATTAAGATTAACAAGCAAAAGTGGTACAGATGAAAGTATAGGGTTTCAAGCTGAACTAGACAAGGAGAAACGAAAAACCAAAGGAGAGACACAAAACAAGGTTTCCAACAAACCAACCAGAACTTTATCTGTAGATAGAGTTCAGCGCAAGAAAAGGGATATAATGTCAATCCTCACTACATTTGAACCTAAGCCCACCAAGGAAAATATCTCCCCTGCACCAGAAGCTCTATCTGCTATTCAACGTTTCTCAGTGGATATTGAAGCTCAGATTGATGGCCCTATAATGAACAAGAAAATATATAAGCTTGGTGATAAGGAACTCCTGGTATGTCTGTAACAACCTATCTATTCTTCCCTTAATTTGTTTTAACATTGAGCAAATATTTTATGGTATTATTTTGTCTCTGAAGGTACTTGCAGCAAAGCTCTCGGGAAAGAGAAAAGTATACCTGGCTACAGATCTTCCTGATCCAGTCGTCCTCCACTGGGCTTTATCCAAACATGCTGGAGACTGGACAGTAAGTCTTAACACCTTTTAATTAATTTTGACCCTTCAATGTAATAAGTTAATTATTTTTTCATTTATTCAGTTACTCTATTTTTATTGTTCTGGTGATAATGGGTGGATATTTTCCAGGCACCTCCCTCAACTATTATGCCCCCTGATTCAGTTTCTTTAGACAAGGCTGCTGAAACAAAATTCACAATCAGTTCTGTTGATGATCAGTCATACAAGGTTTGGAAAATGAACTTTTGTGTATTCTTCATATGCCTTGATGCCATAAGACTAGATATCAACTCACTGAGTTTAAGAAAATAATCTACTCTTCCAGATTCAGTCATTAGAAATTGAAGTTGGAGATGAAAGCTTTGTGGGAATGCCATTTGTTCTTTTGTCTGGTGAAAACTGGATAAAGAACGGTGGGTCAGATTTTTATGTTGAGTGGAAAACTAGCCCTGCAAAGGTTCGGAAGGTATGAATAGAATCCTTGTGGTCCTTACTGCTCTTTCATTGCTCACATCTCTTCTCATATTACACATTGACTTTTCTGAATGCTTATTTTATGGTAAAGGATGCAGGAGATGGGAAAGGAACATCAAAGTTTTTGTTAGATAAAATAGCAGACTTGGAAAGTGAAGCCCAGAAGTCATTTATGCATAGGTGATAAATCTACTTGTATCTCTGAATTTTTTAATTCAGCACTCTTTACAATTCCAAACTCATAGTATTTCTTACTAGCAATTCCATCCTTTATTTTCCTTATTTCCGACCTTCTATTGATATTTTATCTACGTGTATAGCATGTATATCCTACAGATACTAAAATTACTACACAGAATTTCATATAATTATGATAAAATGAAAAGCATGTAACTTAGTCTTGGACTTTGACTTTCAACTGGAGCTGAGAAGCATTTGGATGAAGTTAAAAACCTCTTCAACAGTGACTTCTTTAATTTTGCCTCTGTTGTTCAAAGTAGCAATTATAATTGAAAACCACTGCTTACCATTTCAAAACGTACATTCCAGCACCTCATTTTTATGGCACAGGCAATCTTTTGTGGCTTTTATAGTTTATGCCTTAGGTAAATACATTATATTTTGAGATTCCATTGGGTACACCTGGTTCATTTGTCAACTTTTCACCTGGAGCCTTTAAGGATAGTTTCTTTAATAAAACAGGTTGATCTGTCCCCATTGCTTTTTATATATTAGAATATTACTAACTACCTACTAGGTTGTATTAACACAGGATGTTGTCTCCTGCAGATTCAATATTGCAGCAGACTTGATGGAACAAGCGACTAGTGCAGGTGAAGTAGGTCTTGCTGGCATTCTTGTGTGGATGAGATATATGGCAACAAGACAACTCATTTGGAACAAAAACTACAATGTAAAACCCCGGTAGGATTCCTAAACAACTTCTCCAATCCTTTCAATCAGTAGGTTCTGTTCTTGAAAATTCGGGTGCCCTCTTCTCTGTTATTCATCGACATGGTATTATTCGAATTTCCCAAGTTCTTAATTAGCCGAGGATATTTAATTTCACATAAGTTTTTAAGGATGTCTAATGAAAGTGCCTCTCCAATAGATGGCAGAGGCTTCGTATGTTCTACATGTGTCCTTTTTCATCTAACTTTAATCAATTTCATTTTGATTGAAATTTTGAATTCTCGTCTGGTTCAGTGAGATAAGCCAAGCTCAAGACAGGCTTACAGGTTTTCTGCAGAATGTCTACAAAAGTTCTCCACAATACCGTGAAATTATACGCATGATTTTGGCAACTGTTGGACGTGGAGGTGAGGGCGATGTGGGACAACGAATAAGGGATGAAATATTAGTCATTCAGGTAGTTCTTTAGCATGCTCTTTCCCTTTTATTTTGTTTTGGTGGATATTTGGATTCGTTAATGTTAATGAGTTATTATTCAACTGCAGAGAAACAATGATTGCGCAGGTGGAATGATGGAACAATGGCATCAAAAGCTGCATAATAACACTAGTCCTGATGATGTTGTAATCTGTCAGGTATTCAGTTTATAAATAAACAATAATTTTTACTGATTTTAATACACAGTCACTTGCACATGTATAAGTTTCAAAAGAATTATCTTAATTGCATAATCCCTCACAGGCATTGATGGACTATATCAAGAATGACTTTGACGTTAGTGTATATTGGAAGACCTTGAATGATAATGGAATAACAAAAGAGCGTCTCCTTAGTTATGACCGTGCTATACGCTCTGAACCTAATTTTAGACGGGATCAAAGGGATGGACTTCTGCGTGATCTCGGGCATTACATGCGAACATTGAAGGTCAGAGTTTCTTATTACATTTGTATGACCTACTAAACACTAGCACTGACAGTTGATTCTAGTAATTGCTTGTTTGTATGCGTCTGAGTCATTAGAAGTGAATGCCTTCAAAATAAGACTCAACATGTTTGCTATCGCAGTTTCTCGAAAAATTTATGAGAATGACATAAAAAGAACTTTTAAAATTTTTAGAGTCACTGTTTTTCCACTACATGTAGGCCAGCTCGGTTTATTTCTAAAAAGCATTCCTCCAAGTAATCGTGCTTTTCTGGAAACTTTACTCTATAAAATACTTCGTGCAGGCAGTTCATTCAGGTGCAGATCTTGAGTCTGCCATCACAAATTGCTTGGGCTACACAGCTAAGGTAATTTCAATCATAGTAATTCGTTGTCATATAGTTTCATGGCTCCTGCAGTGTGTCTAAGTGGTAATTTGTTCATATCAGGGACAAGGTTTCATGGTTGGAGTGCAGATAAATCCTGTCCCAGGCTTGCCAGGGGGATATCCGGTAGTGCCTCTTATCTACGATCCTTATAATATTGAAATTTTGCAACCTTTTTCTAAATTTTTCTGATTATGAGAACAGGACCTACTTCGGTTTGTTATGGAACACATTGAAGATAGAAATGTTGAAGCGCTGCTTGAGGTATATCAAGTTCTTGTGATAGTTCCGCTTTAATCTCGGCAAACTCCTAGTCTGATGGTTCATCAATGCATTCTCGGTGGATTTTTTTCTTACACTCAGGGACTGCTTGAGGCTCGTCAGGAGCTTAGACCATTGCTTTCCCAGTCGAACGACCGCTTGAAGGATCTCTTGTTCTTGGATATTGCCCTAGACTCTGCAGTTAGAACAGCTGTAGAACGTGGATATGAAGAATTAAATTATGCAAGCCCTGAGGTATCATATAAACCTAATTATTGATCTTTCATAATTATGATTGACTGGAGTGTGTTCTTGTAACTTTTCTGACATGTTCTGCAGAAAATCATGTACTTCATTTCGCTAGTTGTTGAAAACCTCTCACTTTCTGTGGACAACAATGAAGATCTTCTATATTGCTTAAAGGTAAGGAACAATTAGACAGAACTAGGCTTCATACTTTGAGTTCTTATAATAATATCTACATGTATTTGGAACTTTCTCGTTACTATACATCTATTTGCATATGGAACTGCCTCATATCTTTTGTCTTTATCAAGGTTTTAAAATGCGTTTTTTGCCCTAAGGCGTTTTTCTATTGAGGCGCGAGGCGTAAGCCTCAAGACAAGCTGAGGCGTAAGCCTCGAGATGAATCCAGGTGCAAATAACAATGTAACAAAATTATACTTAATATTATAATACACTCAAAATTATACCTAATATCATAAAACACTCAAAAAATCAAAAATTACACCTTGCTATAACTCTCAAAAATCTCAATTAACTTTCTAATATCAAATATTCATAAATCATAAGTACAATAAATCCAAATTATCATTGTATTCATCTCCACCTCTATCTTCTAATTGACAAAATTAGTTGAAAGTCGTCGTTACTAGGTCCAAAAACGAGTGAAGTGGAGTGGATCATCGGGGGAGAGACCACTTTAGTCATAGTAGGATTAATATGAACAAAATTCAATCAATATTTTACTCAAATTTGCTATGTCATGATATTTTAAGCCTTAAAATGAAAAATATCAACTTGGATTGCATCTCACGAGGCGGTAGCCTCGTAACCGCCTCAGATGCCTCGATTGCCTCGACCGCCTCAACTGATTTGAGGCGCAAGCCTCAGAAGATCACATGAGGTGGTGCCTCAGAGGCGATTTTTACTTGAGGCTACCCGAGGCGGGCCTCAAGGCGAGCCTCACGACTGCCTTTTAAAACTATGGTCTTTATTATACACATCTTCAATGTGCAGTCTTTCTTTGTTAATGCATTTTGTACTTAATGGAAGATATTTTTCTTGCTTTTTCTTCTCATACTAAGGGATGGAATTCAGCACAGAGCATGTTCAGGACTGGGGATGATCACTGGGCATTGTTTGCAAAATCAGTCCTTGACAGAACTCGGCTTGCACTCACAAGCAAGGCTGAGGCATACCACCAACTACTGCAACCATCAGCAGAGTATCTTGGCACACAGCTTGGGGTGGATGAGTGGGCTGTATGTTTCGCATAGCAACTAGTGCATTCCATTTAGCACCTTCTCCTATTTTTTCTCATAGGTAACATTTTATTCTACGCAGATCAATATATTTACTGAAGAGATGATCCGAGCAGGCTCAGCAGCTCCATTGTCCTCCCTTCTTAATCGCCTCGATCCGGTTCTCCGACAAACTGCTAATCTGGGAAGGTTATAGATAAACTAATAGTTTTGCATCAATCTAGCTACAATCATTTTGTTCCTCTTGAATGTGGAAATGATATTTCTGAGATCACATGAATATTTGAAAATATAGTTGTTGAACCATCATTAGTAGCTACTAACTTGTGTCCTGTTTTCTTACAGTTGGCAGGTCATCAGTCCAGTTGAAGCTGTTGGATATGTTGTTGTAGTAGATAAACTGCTTTCTGTTCAGAATAAAACTTACTCAAGACCAACAATATTGGTTGCAAAATCTGTTAAAGGAGAAGAAGAAATTCCTGATGGTGCTGTAGCAGTGCTGACTCCTGACATGCCTGATGTTCTCTCGCATGTTTCGGTTCGAGCCAGGAACAGTAAGGTTGTATATCGTACCATTTAGCTGTTTAGTGATCAGAATACTCTTTGTAGCTCTGAGAGTAAGTTCTCTTCTTTTGTAGGTTTGTTTTGCAACTTGCTTTGATCCCAATATATTGGCTAACATCGAGGCACATGAAGGGAAGTTACTGTGCTTAAAACCGACATCTGCAGATGTGGTATACAGGTATCATGATAAACCAAGTTTACTGTTCAGTTCATTAACATCAAAGGGATTGAAAACACTTTTCATCTCTATGATTTTTTTCTGCATTATTTACAATAGACCCACATTGCACTTTATGATTTCATGAAGACCAAAGTTGATGCCTTTCTTTCTCTGTAGTGAGATGAAAGACGATGAGCCAGTAAGTTCATCTAACTCGATAGAAGATTCATCTGTTCCATCTCTGTCTTTGGAAAGAAAGCAGTTCTCTGGGAGATATGCGATAGCATCTGAGGAATTTACTAGCGAAGTGGTCAGTCTCTTGCATTCACCCTATACTTCAAATCTCTCTTCTCTTATCTTATTTCATGTTTTCTATCCATCTAGATTTGTAGGTAATACAATCCGCAAGTTGGCTATTCAGCTGTGAATTAAACTTATATGGAATGTATGATTTAAATTTGTCCAGGTTGGGGCCAAGTCACGCAATATCGCGAACTTAAAAGGAAAAGTTCCATCTTGGGTCAACATCCCAACTTCTGTTGCTTTACCATTTGGTGTTTTCGAGGCAGTCCTTTCAGACAATCTCAATCAGGTTATATACTCATATTATAGACGCACCATCTCATGCATCTTCAATTTGTACTCATTTTCCGTTCTTCTACATTATTGTGCTTAGGGATACTTTCTACTCAACATTATGCAAGTATTCTCACTAAACCTTAATGTGAATAATACTTCATATAGTCAGAGTTTTTTTATTTAAGGATCTTTTTTTACAATAAAAAAAAAGTTTCTAATTTCTTACTCAGAGCTATGATTTTTATTTCCTGAAAGTTTTGAGTAGGTCCGCTTTGGATGGTAAAATATTAGTGCTTCCTTTTCTCTAATGGCTTTTATGTGTTGAATTCTGTGAAGAATTAAAAGGAATTTGAGTGTTTATATGTATTTGGTGATAGATACTAATACAGTATATCGGTGGTACATATCTCATATATGTGGTTACAGATTTTCTTATGAAATGAATTCGTTGACATCTTCATTTTAAAGTATTGGTAATGTGAACATAGCAACTTTAATTCTGTCGATTTTCCATATTAATCTGGAATACTGCAGGTTGTGGCGGAAAAAATGTTAACATTGAAGGAAAAACTAGATGAAGGAGACTTCAGTTTCCTTGGTCAGATTCGGAACACAGTCTTGGAACTTTCAGCACCACCACAGTTGGTAAGTCCCCTTTCACTTGTACCGCTTTTGTGATTGGAAATTTCCCATTCATTAAACTAAATAGATCTACATTTTTCTGTGACAAGTAGAAATTTCAATTTCTGGAGGGTTGGTCTTATATCTATGATTATACTCAAGAGTAGTTATGCAACTAACCTGATATATTACTACATGGGTCTAAGATGAATGAGATACCACAAAAGTGGCAGTGGTGAGAAAGTGAATAATTTCAGATAGATATATATGACTTGAGCAGCCTTTTCTCAGATTAAAGAGCTCAAGGAGACAATGCAAAGTTCTGGCATGCCATGGCCTGCTGATGAAGGTGCAGAGAGATGGGAACAAGCGTGGATGGCCATAAAGAAGGTAAATATATACAAACGCTGAATATCACTGATCCTAGAACAACTGATCTTTACATAGCCAAATACTTTATTTTCTGCCTTTTTTTAGGTATGGGCCTCAAAATGGAATGAGAGGGCATACTTCAGTACAAGAAAAGTGAAGCTTGATCATGACTGTCTTTGCATGGCTGTCCTAGTTCAAGAAATAATAAATGCTGATTATGCATTTGTTATCCACACCACTAATCCATCTTCTGGGGATTCATCAGAAATATATACCGAGGTGATATATGATATACCTTGATTTAACGTTATGAACTGTTATTGGTAGAGGCATGAGATTTTCATCAACGGCTCCATTTTAACATCATGGCTGATGATTATATAAGATGGGACTCGGTTACTGGATTGCCTCTTACTGTCTACGTGTGAGCCCAAGAAATGGGCCCTCACTAGAAATCAACTTATATTCCAAAAATTAGCAAACCATCGCCTTCCTAAAATTGAAATCCAAAAGAAATCGACCAAAACCCCAAGAAATGGGCCCTCACTGGATATCAACTTATATGAAAAGATTTTGGTGACATTTTGAATCGACTAAAGAAGACTTGAGAAGAGCTTCCTCGTAAAAAGCGTTCAGAAAACTCCAAATCTCATGAAGTTGTGACACTGAGACCTATACCTATTTAATAAAGGTTAACATGTTCCTATCTGTTTCTCATGAATAGGTTGTCAAGGGACTTGGAGAGACACTTGTTGGAGCTTATCCTGGTCGTGCTCTGAGCTTTATTTGCAAGAAGAATGACCTTGATTCTCCTAAGGTAAGCTATTACTCTGAAGCACTTCTGAATGTGTCATATCCTTTAGATGGCAGTTATAATTTAATTTGCCAACAGTTTCATGTTGAAATCGTAATTCAGCATACTGTGATTGGTAACTCATGCATTTAGGTTATATTCTTGTAGTTTCTATCATTTTGTTGAACTTTCACTGCAAAATCTACTTCCATGAAGAAATAAGATTTTTAGTGCATAAACGCATGATGAGAATTGTACGAGGTTGTGCTTGCATAAAGCATTTAATTATTGACTGCTGATAAGTTTTGTCCTTGTGATTTAACTTTGCAGATTTTAGGTTACCCCAGCAAACCCATTGGCCTTTTTATTAGGCGGTCTATCATATTTCGGTCAGATTCAAATGGTGAAGATCTAGAAGGTTATGCTGGTGCTGGCCTTTATGATAGGTAAGGTTGTCTATATATATATATTGGGGAAAGATCCGGTGAGAACCAAGTCTTATATATGAACTAAAACATATGCATGTTATGCATTATTTTGATGCATTACACGTAATATATTATTTCATAACATGATGATGCATTTTTTTTTATTAATCAATGCATCGCAATTTCAATGCATTCTGTGTATAAATTTAATGTAGAATTAATCTGGACCATAGATTATACATAAATCAACGGTCCAGGTTGGTTACTAGTTCCTATCTAAAGATTAGTTTTTTTTTTATTTTTTTATATATATATATCTAAAGATTAGTTCTCATTTGATCCATTCACTATATATAATAAAGTTACAAGATAGCAGTTTCAATGTCCATTGGTTCTACAACATAAAAGAAACAATGAGTAGTGCACGCATACGTTGCTCGTGCAGTGGCACATGAATATAACCCTTGCTGGTGTTTCTTGCAGTGTCCCAATGGACGAAGAGGATAAAGTGGTGCTTGATTACTCATCTGATCCGTTAATGATTGATGCCAAATTTCGTCAGTCTATTCTTTCAAGCATAGCTCGTGCAGGAAGTGCGATTGAGGAGCTATATGGATCTGCGCAAGATATTGAAGGTGTGGTGAAGGATGGAAAGATTTATGTAGTCCAAACAAGACCACAAATGTGATCAAGAAACTGGACTTGTAATCCTGATGTTTCTGTGGGGGAGATGCCGTACTAGGTGGTCTAAACACTGACTCTTTTGATTTTATGGGATCCCATCCCAAGAAGAGCAGCATGCATCTATGGTAAGGGACTTGTATACGGCAGAGGTACACTAGGTGGCTCGGAAGAGTCAGGTAGTGGTAGTTTATATGAAGTGTCATAAAGCTAGGTCATTGACATGCCTGTTCACATAGATAATTATGTCTGTATGTGTTATCTGGTGTATACAACATTATCACTCACATAATTTATAGTAGTATTAATCTTCTTAAATAACGAGAAATGAGAAAATATCTCAACCATCTATTTTAATAAATCAAATCATGAGTTTTGATCTTCTCTACAAATTAACTTTCATTTAATAATTGATTCAACACTTATGTGACATTATTAAGAAGTTCATTCATATTTATCTCAAATCATACTTTTTCAGCAACAATTCAAATTATTATATTTTATATGCAATATAATCATTAATGTTATAATTTACTTAAATATGGTAATTAATGTCACGATTTAATTTATATAAGGTAAGCAATTTTAGGTCAATTTTTCAATTGTTTATGTAATGTATTATAGCTTGGTAAAATAATTATTCATGATTTTGATAATTTATCATTAAAATCTTAATCAATTTAATTAAGAGCTAAAATAAAATAGAGAATGCCTACCCTACTATTCCCCCATGCCCCACTAATGTATATACGTGAAAGATAGAAAATTGTACTACCAATTCTAAGTTGTACTGATAGATTGTGGCGAGAATTATACAGGCCACAAGATCAAGCCTCATAGCGTTTTGTCTGAACTCCTCAAGTGTACCAAACTTATTATTTGGGATGAGACACCAATGACGCACAAATATTGCTTTGAAGCACTCAATATGAGCATAAGTGATGTTATTCGATTGCCATATGACTGTTTGGTGGTTTAATTGTTGTTCTAGAAGGCGACTTCAGACCAATCCTATTAGTGGTCTCTAAGGGCAGCCGACACGACATTATACATGCCCCGATAAGCTCATCAAAACTTTGAAAATGCCATAGGTGCATCACATTTGCATGCCTTCTATACTCGTGTAACTTTGAGAGCGTCATAAATGCAAATGGATTTTACATTCAAGTCTTTCACTTATTCAAGAACTCAATTACAAATAACTGCTGAACTCTGACGTTAATAGATGGACACTCTTAGCTATGAGGCTATAGAATTTCTTCAAATGAAGCTGATACTTACTGTCCACTATTATATATGTTTACAATTGGAGCACAATGACTAAATTATTATTGCTCTCTCAACTGACTAAATTTACCTCTGAATAAGAAATGAAGACTGCTGTAGTGTAGTATCTTTACATTGCATAATAGGAAATAGATTTGCTACACGCTTTGTGTCTAAAAAGAAAGAAGCTGCAATTTTCTTTTAAATTCACTTGGATGCCATAAAATTCAATTTCACTGCATCCATTTGATTTTAAAGAAACAGTACTCAGCTCTTACTTCTTTCTTATTAGACACATCACACATTCACTAACTTCTTTCTTCAAACTGACTAAACTTACCTCTCTGAAAGGAGAAAGATTGCAGTATCTTACATGCATAGTAGAAAGCAGACTTGCTGCAGATTTTGTGCCCAATTGTGAGTCGAAATATGAGTCATGTTCTCATCTTCCATTGAAAACACCACTGAAAATTTGGCTGCTCCCACCTAGTAATGCTTCCCATTCAATTGCTGACATTCTAATTCGAACTAATGCTATGACAACCTCACGCATCTCTGGTCTGTCTAATGCCTCTTCACTTAGGCACCATTGTGAGATTTCAGCCATCTGCGTGGAAGCATTAGAAACCTCTTTAAATCACGCTGATGAATATCTATCTAGAAAATTGCTTTATGCATTTTCATATGGCATTCAATATAGAAAACAGAGTGATCATTTGATGGTCCGCTGAGAGAATGATGAATCTGTATGAAGGAGAAGAGAATGGCAATGACATATACCTTGTATACATCTTCTGGAGGATAATTGCCTTTCAGATTTATATCTATATTTGCTTCCAAAGCAGATGCTGGATCCTCTTCATTGAAGATATTGTTTATCTGATGAAATGTTAATGGGAAATGTTAGTCACGTCATCCAAGAGAAGCTTCAGTAACTTCAGGAAGTTTGGTCATCTTAAATATTTAGTACTAGTGAGATAAGGATGTTGTTCTGTTTTCTGCAGTCTGTGTGGTATATCGAAACTCTGATGACCTTCATATTGATCTAATTTTCTTTCACTTACCACTGTGATCAGTGACTTCATCTTATTCTTCTCTTGGTTGTCGCGGATGAGTGCACGTTGGCCAGTTATCAGCTCTGCCAGAACTACTCCAAATGCGAACACATCAGTCTTAGTTGTCACTTGCAACTCTTTTACAGACCTGTAAGAAAAAAATATGATCATGATTCACCCATAAATTATATGAAACTGATCAAGTGGAGATCAATGCTTACTCAGGAGGAAGATATCCAGGCGTCCCAACAAGCCGGGTAGCTATGAACTCATCCTCATTTGTTCTACCAACCAGCTTAGCCAAACCAAAGTCTGCAACCTGTGGAATGTGGATATTCTTCAAATTAATCATTTCTCATTTGAATTTGATGATTGAATGAAGAAGTTGTAGTTCTTATTGCACACCGGAAATGAGGTATAAGAGCTTTTATTGTGTTTTGCATAATAGAATATTAGTACTATCTTGATATACAAGGTTTCCTGCAGGTACCTTTGCTTTGAGCCCTTCATCTAGCAAGATATTGGTTGTTTTAATATCACGATGCACATATCGAGATTTTGTGTGATCATGGATGTACTCAATGCCCCTTGCAGAGTCGAGTGCAATCTGCGTTCTTGCGTTCCAGGACAGAGGTTGATGGCCTGTTTCATAAGCTATGATGTGAGCACTTTCTTTTGCTTTGTAATTTTCACAAACAAAGTGCTGCTTAAAATGTACTGCCATTTAAATACCTTTCATCAACGGATCATGAAGATGATCACTGAGAGAGCCATTCGACATATACTCATAAATCAGGTAGAGGTGGTCGTCTCCACTTGCATAACCCATCAACTCCACCTACATCACGGTCTTAACTTGATAAATAGTGGAGCCTCTTCATGTTACAGTAAATCTCAGGTGCTGGAAATTTTCTCTTACCACGTTAATATGATGTATCTTGCATAACACTTTGAGCTCAGCGAGGAACTCCTTAGAGTTGTTCGATCTCATTTTCTTGATTGCAGTTTCCTGATTCATGTCAATGAAACTATTCAAGAATCTTGTCGAGTCCACTCAGAAATGGAGTACATTTTATACGAGGAGACAAATGCTACCTTATCTGCGATCACACCGTAGTATACACTTCCATATCCACCCCGGCCAATTATTCTAGATTCATCAAAGTCACTTGTGGCCTCTGCAATCTCCTCGATACTATAGCAAGTTGGTTTCTCTGAATCGAAAACTGTCATATCTGTTAGAAACTAAAACATATCAATTATCTTTTTCATTCCTCTGAGTACTTGAGTAATGAGAATACCTTCAATATTCAGTAAAAGAACATGGCTAGTTGAGTAAGATAATGCAGAAAATTTTACTGTCTAGTCCTACTCTGACCTTGTGTTATTTCTTTCTCTGTGTACTGTCTCTGCAAGGAATGAGCTCTGGTGCTTGATTTCTTGAAGGATGACTTTGGATCCTCCTCATTCTGTGACTGGCTTTTTTTTCTCCTGAGGAGGACTATGGCTAAGATGCACATTGAAAGTAAGGTAATAGTTGATGCCCCTCCAATAAGTAGAATCCATTTCTTCACTTTTTTCATCCCTGGAACCAAAACGAAGAGTAAGCAATAACAAAAAGGACAGAGTTAGACTTTAATCCAAGAAATGGTGTTCACCTTGCTCTTGACTAGGGAGACCATATTTTTCCATGGGCACATATATGAGCCACCCTTCTTTTATAAAAGATGGGTTAATCACATATGTGTTTAGTTTCTCGATTCCATCAACTTGGGAAGAAAGCAGAGTTGCAATGGAGGAGAGAGTATCCATTGGCTGAACTGTGTAGGTCACCATGACTTGAGAGTCATTATCTATATCTACACAGCCACACAAAAGATGCAGAGTTTTATTTTCTGCAGGATCTAAACTTGTATCCACTCCTGTGCTCCAGACTTGACCGCTAAAATTCTGATTCGATACGTCATAGAAAGTATCATTATCTTTTGGCTTGTAAACTACATTGTAGAAGTATCCGTGAGTACCGTTAACATTTTGGCAGGAGCAGTTAACCGAAACCAGGTAATCTTGCCTGTCGGCGTACGGAATAGGCTGGATTGCTGATGCATTGACAGAGTATAAAGAGGCTATTTGATCTACCTGATATCTGTTGTGTTGGTATAGAAGAGCATTACATGACTGAACCTTGTCCAAACAAGTAAAGGGGTACATCTCTGCTTCTGAAATGCAACTTTTCATGAAGAAGATTGGAACAAAAACAAGGAGAAAAGAACCACATGTCTGAAAATCCATGAAATCTTGGCATGGAATGGGACTTTTTCAGAAGAAGAAGGTAGCATCAAGAGGTAAGGAAGAAATACTGTTTGTTGGTGATAGCTTTTTCCATTTGTCCCTACATATTTGTTGTCATATTTCTCAAACTATGCTTGTTTGTCTCTTTCGTAATGATCAAAAGTATTGTGAATACTTTATCCAGAATCTCTATATCTATAATGCTATGTGGGAGTTGGAGAATTTTCTAGTTCTTACAAATGTACGTCGATTTTCACAAGACACCATATTTTGAGGTAGATGTTCTTCTGTCAAGGAAGGGGCAGAAGCCTTAGTGGATATAGGAGCTTACTTGCTGTAGTTAGTAGTTTAGGAGATGAGTTCAATGTTGATTAGGGCAGAATGTTTGTCATGCACCATCATAACCCACTAATCTTTTACTTCATTAATAGTTCCCAAGTGATTATAAAAATGTGACCTTGACAAGGTAATTAAAGAACTTTGTAAAAACAGTCTACTTGATTAGTTGGCATTGAATTCTGAGCGTCGTATAAGCTCAACGCTATCTACTATCTGTAGATGCTAACTGGGATTTCCATAATTTTGCCAGTATGGATTATATATATCATGTAGTTTCGTTAAAAATGCTTAGTTAGTTTCACATCTTTCTGCAATTAGGAATGCCTCATTTCTAATAAAATCGATCTAAGGATTTGTGTGTTTTGCAATCTGTCAGCTGACTTTTCATCTAAGAGAGGTTTGGGCAAACTTTTGGGTAAACTTCAACGACTACTAGCCAGCCTATTTGTGATTAGAACTAAAGGAGATTTGCTGGTAATTAATGAGCAATTAAGCAAGACATTGACATCAGCCGGCTGAGTAAACAATGAGCAGGTCAGGCGGCTGGGATTCTCTTTAATTTTATGCACATCACAATCAAATCACTCACTACTTTTCTCGTTAGTTAATTTATTTAATTCCTTGTAATTAGACAACCCAACAAACTTAACTACTTGGTGTCAAGTATAAATACATCATTAATTTGTCAGCATAGAAGGATGAACTATTTGTAATCATTAAGACATCTCATCAAATGATTTGATTATTAGATTAAGATCTCAAGACCCATGACATTTATAGAGCTTTGCCTTTACCCCTTCCCTTGGCAC
Source organism: Leonotis leonurus (assembly GCA_026898415.1). Lineage (NCBI taxonomy): Eukaryota > Viridiplantae > Streptophyta > Magnoliopsida > Lamiales > Lamiaceae > Leonotis > Leonotis leonurus. Next base: position 1,042,012 of record JAPKLX010000064.1, read on the forward strand.
AAACTGTTTAATTCTAAACAATCATAACGTGCATGGTTAATGACTAATTAAGTTACTAAACACAAAGAGAATGAGGCAGTTGTAAGGGATGTTTCCTTCATAAATATAAATATAATCTCATGAAGTTTTTCCAAGTATAAGGCAGGCTCTTGTGGTGGGACCATGGAAATTGGGCTGCTATATTTGTTGAGCTATCAATCATAATAAGTTACAAGTAAGGCCTTATCAGATTTTGGAGTTGCAAATATAATGCACCATGCATGAGTCGTACCTCATGAGACATGATGCTTGGTTTAGCTCAAAGTTGCGTTCCACATTTGTTTTAAGTGCTAGCTGTCTGTGCTGCTGACCAAATTCAAGAATTGTAATTTTCCATAAATATAATTGTACTATGTCATTGGTATATAAATCATCCATGTCCGATCAACAAAAACCCTAACTTATTGAGACTTTATGTCAACTTGAAAAATATTAAGATATTATAAAACACTAAAATAAACACTTAATATAATTATTAATATATAAAGCATTACAATAATTGAATTATTTGATTTCAAATGTCAATACTAACTAAACTATAAAGTAGTAAAAATCTAACATCTATATATATATATATATCAAATATTTAATCGAAGTTATCCTACATAAATTTAAGTAGATAATCAATACTACAAAATCAGAATAACTATTTAGAGGATGACCTACTTTGGAAACAAAACACTAAATATAATTATTACTACGTACTATTGAGAAGATGAATTGTAGAACACACTTAAATTATATTACTCCAGTTTTTAACAAAATATAAAATTGTTACTTTTTAAAAATCAATTAAAATTAATATTACATTTAATAAATGTATATAAGTACAAATTTAAAACCACTAATGAACTATTAATCAATCGATTAGTATTGCAATTTGTAGGCAATGAGTCGTATACGGCTTCTTCATAATACAAGAATGAAACAACAAAAATAATTAAGTATATAAGATTAATAAATACGACAACAATAAACAATAAATGTGTGTGTATTTGTTCCCTTACTATTACTTATAAGTACTAACTGAAGCTATATATGAATTGACCAGTAGGGAATTGAGAAATTTCAATTAACATTTGCTACCTTTTATATTATTCATTGCACAGCGTGATTGTATAAATTGAGCAATCCGCTTTTTGGGGCCTTCTTTGTTTTATACAGCAGGAACATAAATATTTTCTCCTTTATTTCTCATATGTTAGAATGTATCACAGTCTTCATCTCTTTAAACATGATTTGTTTATTTTTACTGGTAAAATAAAAAAGTGATGTAAAAGGTAAATTGATAATAATGTTCACAAATTCCACATAATTAATTTTTATTTATTTTTAAAAATAAACTAATATTAATGAGACAATTCCAAAAAAAACTAATTAATAATAAGGGAACAATGGAGTATTTCATACAAGCAAGACTAGCAAAGGGCCAAAAGGCATTATATCAAACTTCCTCGTAACTAGCTATACATGGTGATATAGAAAAAATATAGTGATAATGGGTAAAATTACTTATTTTGCAAAATGTGCATGTATAAAATAATCAAAACTTAATGTACATGTAGAAAATATCAACTCTTAATAAAAAATGTAAGATTCTTTTACACTTCTCTTTCACATTTTATTGAAATTAACATTAAGAACCAAACATAAAAATTACGATAAAAATAAAGGTGTAACAACCGGTGGCTAAAATACATCCACCGGTGGCGTTAAGAGGCACCACGGTGGATGTGATTCTGCAGTCTTTAGCCACCGGTTGTTAATGATATATGCTTAAAAAAATATAATCTCATCAAATACTCAACAACCGGTGGCAATATATGTGAGATAATGCATCCACCGGTGGATGCTCCATAGCTACCGATTGTACCATTTTGCAACACTACAGATGATATCAAGTCATAATCTATATATACTTCGACAAAAAAATTTAATATATACATGCTTGCTTCCTTACCTGGATTTCTTGTGGAATCTCATCGTCAGAGTGAGCATGGCTGGTGGTGGAACGGCGGTGGAGAGCACCGGTTGTGGGAAGGAGTTTTTGCCGGTTGTGGGAAGGAGTTTTCAACAGTTGTGGGGTTTGGGACTGTGGGTCGTGCGAGAGAGAGAGAAAGAGAGAGAGGTTTGATGATGAAACAATAATTGTAATTTCAAACTACAATGTGTTGTTTAGGTCAAAAGTGTGTGGGGTCCATAGAATAAATTAGGCTACTTTTTGACCACTTTTAAAAGTGGGTATTTTATATAGTGATAATAGGTAAAACTACTCATTTTGCAAAATGTGCATGTACAAAGTACCCAAAACTTAATGTACATGTAGAAATTACCCACTTTTAATAAAAAAAATGTAAGATTCTCTTACACTTCTCAACCATTTGAAGATATTTTGGCCAAAACATCAGGTATTTACTCATTAATTTGTATTTTATTAAGTAGAAATAGACAACCGCTCGCACAAGAACAACCACCGGTGGTGTCATAACCACCGGTTGTTGATATTTCTTTAGGTTGTGCCACCGGTTGTCATGCCAAATAGGTGGAAACAACCTATTTGGCATGACAACCGGTGGCATAACCTCAACCACCGGTGGTGTCATTCCACCTATTTGGCATGACAACCGGTGGCACAACCTCAAGAAATATCAACCACCGGTGGTCCTCTTCCCACCGGTGGATGATATATATTCATTTTGTGCCACCGGTTATTAGTTATCCGTGCTCCATAAATAATCTACACTTATAATACACTACAATCGGTGGCACAACATGCATATATATCATCCACCGGTGATAAAATAATCAAATTGGTCAAAAGTTTTCAATTTTAAAAAAAGTGGGTATTTTTTACATGTGTATTTAGTCTTTGGGTATATTATACATGTTTCATTAACAAATTGGGTATTATTAATTTTCTCCCTTTTATATATGTAAATTTATGTATTGAGTATTTTAAAAATACACATATTGGATAGTGGGTAGTTTTAATTTTAACCCAAAAATATACTTCCTCCGTATCGTTGATAACGATTCATTTTTTATTTTGGGACGTCTCATTAATAATAATTCATTTCCTTTTTGGGTAAATATTAAAACATGAATTATTTCTTGTATTTTGTGCTATAGGCATATATTGAATGTTTATTAGTATTCGCGTAAAAAGCAAATAAGTAGTTATTAATGGGATTATGGAGTATTATCTATTCACTTTCATTTTTTCGAATTCCGGCATATACAGGCTAGAGATATAGAGATGTTTATAACTTTTTCCTTTTGTTCTTATCTTTTTTCTCTTAAATTCAATTTTTTCGAAGAAAGAATTTAAAACAGTTGAGTTGTTAAATAAGTGCAAACGCTTGTAAGAAGCGTAAAAGATCTATCAATGAGCAATGAAAGGTAAGCAAAGTGACTCAAAGTGAGGGTTTTTAGAATAAAAGATGGCATTCAATTTTAATAAAATATTAACTTTAGTAAAATATTTCGGATGAGATTCAATTTTTGATTTGTTGTATTTCATAATTCATAGTATTTCACAATCAAATGTATTAACTAATGTTTTTATACAATTTATAAATTCTAAAAATCTATTTAAAGTGATATTACTTATTAGATATTAAAAATAATTATATACTAAAGATATTATGTAGTACTATTAATTTAAAGTGAAACGTATAAAATAAAACAATAAATAAATAAATATTGAAAACGGTAAACGGAGTTAAATACCCAAAAAAACACGGTGAATTTCATGTGAAATACTTTGCCCATTGCATGTATTAATTAATGGCTTAAATTCAAAAAAAAAAAACATAAAGGGATGTAATGAAACATGCATATATTTATATCGAAGTTAATAATATTAATAGTATTCATAATAACACTGCTCCCTAATCAGGAATTTTCACGAGCTTTTCCTTTCTTTTCCCTACCCTCTATTCTAAGCTACTCTTCCTTCTTGTATGGATCACGATATCCTCGGCTACTGCCTTCCTTTTTCACCTAAATAAAAACACTTCCCTTTTTTTTTTAACCCTTTATAAATACACAACATCATCTTTCACATTCACTCTTCCTTTCTAAAGCCTCTTTTTCCCTTTTCAACATCTTAATTTGTCAACCAGCCAGAAAAGCACACCCACGCATCTCCTTTATTTCAAATTTCTTTTTCTCCCTTTCTCATCAACAATTTTCCTTCAAGTTTCTTGAGAATATATATTCATTCTTCTCTGAACAGCCCAGCCCAGTAAGGAAACATAGATAAAGAAAAGAAGCACTCTTTTTGTGGCATTTGATATTTATACACCCCTTCAAAAACATTAACTATAATGGGTGTTTCTGAAAAGGTTCGTGAAATTGAGTTGCCAAGTCGAATGAAGCAGATTCTCACTAAACCAGTGGAGAGAAGGTGTGATGCTGAAGAAGAAGAATGTGTATATAATTCAAGTACTACTCCAACTAGTGCAAAATCAAGAATTCCGACCACACTGCCGTGCCCTCCGCCGCCTAAAAAGCGAAAACCGACGACAGCAGCAGCTTCGAGATGCCAAGTTATAGAGTTTTTCTGCCCTCCTCATGAACTTGAAGCCAATTTTATACGCCGTTTTGAGGGCGCCTAACTTCCTTCTTTTCATCAACTTGTTGTCTTTTTTACTATAATCAATGATCAACTGAGAAATCTCAGGAGCCAAATCTCAAATCTTGAGTTCAAAATTCTATTATGTTCGATATGGGAAAAGGTTTAGTCAATCGCACCTAAGCAGAGACTAGATGAACAAAGGAATGATTATCTGTACAAAATCTAATTTATTTCCACACTGTGAAGCATAATAAAAGCCACACAACATCCCAAAGAATGTGATTCTAATGTCAACAACAGCAGCTAGAATTTGACAATAACCTTAACACCAATAAATATTAGAAGCTAGCATGCATGCCCCTGTAGATTTTTTACATGTATGGAGATGATTCCTCTTTGCTCTTCATCTTCGCCTTCGTCTTTCCACACAAGCTATATCTAATCGCGATCTATGGTGCTAGAAATGGCCTTTGAGCAAGCATACCGGAGTGTGATTGATGAAAGACACTAAGATGGTAGAGCGCCTGCGTTATGAGTTCTTTCAGTTCTGGATGCTGGGCAACAAACGCACGATCCACACCATCAAATGCATTCATCACTCCAGCTCGTTCCAAATCATCGCTCTTCCCAGCATGGATGGCAAGGTAACAGATAAGAATCAAAGCATGCAACTGTGCCTTCTCACTTCCCTTCAACAATCTCATAAGAGGAGGAACACCCCTTAACTCAATAACAGTCTTCGAGTGCTCCACGCAAAGAAAATTTTCAGGACATGCAAATTTTGCAAGTGCAATAGAAGTTGCTATTGCCACATCTTGATTTCTGTGACCAAGCTTTTCCACTAAGGAGCCGAGAACCCTGGTCTCTCGAGCAGCAAATGCTCTTGCTAAGCATCCAATGGCCGTTATAGCTGCAATGAGCAGCTGGGAGTCATCCGAATCTTTGATCAATCTAAGCAGCTGATCCACAACGGCCTTAGAAGCTGGAGAATTTGTCTTGAAAGTCCCTCTTCTGAGGTCCGCGTTAGACTCAGCTGCAGTTGTTATCTCCATTATCGTCATCAAACAGTTATACTGCAGCTCCCCTTCTTCTGTTTCAACAAGCTTAGCTAAACAAAGTAACCCCTTCGTCTCTGTAATTCTCTTGCTATTGGGGACATTCCCTCTAGCGAGTAGCCACAATGCTTCAGCACAACTAATTTTTAACTTGTGTTTCACCTCTGGCTTCTCATTCTCTCTATCCTTCTTGTGACTCCCTCCCTTTCCACTACCCTCAGAGTAATGCATCGACAAAGAAGAGCCTGACCCCGGCTTATACAAACTCTTCTTCTCCATCTCCTTGTTAATCTGAACAATGGAGTGGATGCTTTGCGACCCAGATTTGAGCCTCACATCTTCCATTAATAGATCATGCGACATTAATGTCACGAGCGGCCTAATCACATTCTCCCTGGCAAAATCCTCTTGTGCCAGAGAGCAGTGTTCTGCCATTCTAGCTACCAAATTTGCTACTTTAATCTGAACCTTCATCGGCGAATCATTTAAAACTTGTACGATAGATGGAACCCCAGATTCATCAATGATAGCTCGCACCCTTTGTGCATCATTAGCTAAATTGTAAAGTGCGGAAGCAGCCGCAGCTTGCCCCTCGGGGGAAGAACTATCCTTTAACAATTTCAGTAGAGGCGGAATGCCGCCTTCTTCGACTATAATCTGCTTATTCCTGTCGTTATCTTTAGCTAAGGAAGCTAACTCGTTTGCAGCTTCTACTCTGTCAGGCAACTGACCCATGTACAGCGAAGAAACGAATGACCAAACCCAAGAAATCATAGGATCATTACTAGCAATGGGGGGTAAAGTGAGGACAATACCTCCACCGCCCGCTTCGTAGACGCTGAGTACCCATTTCATATCCGCGACTGAGGAGTCGAGGAGGTTGTGCAGCTTCCTGAACTCAGCGTTGGAGCCTATGGTGACGACGCGGCGGAGGGGGTTCCGGCGGCGGCATTTCTTGAGGAGGGTTAGGGATTTCTCGAGATTCTTGGATACCTCGGTGGCGATGCGGCGGACGGGGCGGACGTAGAAGGTGGCTCCGGGGGAGGTGGAGGTGGCGAGGCGGACGGCGGTGCGGAGCATCTGGCAGAGGTGGTCGACCTGCTTTCCGACCTCGGAGCACTCGAATTTGAAGATAACTGCTTCCTTTACTGCTCCGTTGATTTGGTCGGACAGCAGGATCGGGTAAGAGAGAACCTCTTCGATTCGCTTTTCTTGATGGTCGATTGGCGTCTGCTTTTGGGGCTGTAGTTTTTGAGAGATCGATGGTGGCGTCGCTGCCGCCGATGTGGGTTTTGCCGCCATTGTCAGTAAAGGAAGAATTGATTGCGGAAATAATTTAGGGAAGTTATGTGCGGTTTGGGAAACTCATTGACTGCGTCCAAACCCAAGTCTCCTTCTCACTCTGTCCGAATATGCCTGCCTGCCTGCCTGCTGTGCGGCTTCTGATTGGTCTGAGATGCACAAAGAGAAGATTTCTCTTGCCGAAGTGGAATTATATTTGTGTATCAGACAGTTGTACCTTGTTGGATTTGGTTCATCTTTAAACAATTAATTAACATTCTGTAATTAAACTTTTTATTCTTCAGTTTTCTTTTGCCCAATCATGTGCGGAGATCCCTACATATGTCGATATAGTATACTCCCACTCATTTATTATAACTAATAAATACTACTAATGTTTCAATAATCTATTAATCTATTAAAACAAAATTTTTTATAACTAACTTTTCCCAATGAAAGTTATTTTTATAAATATGGTACATGATCATTAAATTTATATGTGATAGGATGTAGCCCATCAACAAGGCCCAACAGGACCAGTTCGGCCCATTAGCAGACCAGCCCAAGAGCAGCTCGGCCCAATAGCTCGGCCCACTTGGTATAACCGCCTCTAAGTTATCTATAAATAGCCTCTAAAGCTAGATTAGAGGGAGACATTTTTTGTAACTTAGCTCTCGAGAACTCATAAATAAAGGCTATCTTCTCTCCGTGGACGTAGATCTAATTAAAGATCGAACCATGTAAATTTTGTGTTATTACTTTCTACTCATCGTACAACTCAGCTCGAAATTTAAGATCGATCAATATGGCTACCAATAAATTAAGCTAATGACAAAGGTGTATATATAAAAAAAAATAATGAGAATTTTAATTTGAATATATGCGAATGTTGGGAAATAGAGGCAAAAAGCTGGAAATCCTAAATAGTGCATGATTATGAATGGTGATACATTAGCATTCAACATATATATGCCATTAACATTTCCAGTAAGATACACCTGAATCCACGTGTAAAAAAGTGGCGAGATGTAGTATATTAAAAAGTGAAATTAGTATTTTTTTTATTTTTTTTGAAACGAAAGTGAAATTAGTTTATACTGGACTACTTGGGCTATAATCTTAGTTTTATAAACATCATGGACTACAGATATTAACAGGTCAACTGCTCCAGTATATATATTCACTATATTCCAAACCTAACTATTCATTCAAACTTTAGTCAGATCCGGTTCGATTTCAAGTTTACTTCACATTGATATTTTGCTCAAATCAAATTTCTTTCTTTGGTTAGACTTGAGATCCAATTTTTTGGTGTCATTTAGACCAACCAAAGGTTACCTGGTCCCGGTGTTAGTTGAGATACCTTGCAAATTTTTGGTGCACGGAATGAACTGATCCAAATTGCAAACTTTGGTTTCAATTTGTTTGTTTTGTGATTGAATCGAGAAAAGTAGAATGTATTCTCACTTTTATATTTTATCAAGAATGGTTTTTGATATAGATGCATTCACTCAGTATTAGGGGTGAAAACGGATCGGATACGGGCGGATAGTGCTTGTCCCGTATCCTAACCCATATTTTTTTCTCGGATTCGGATTCGAATACGGGAAAGCCGAATTCGGATACGAATTCGGATTATTCGGGATACGGACACGGGACGGATTCGGATAAATATAATCGGATAATATATTTCATACAAAAACTGTTGACACAATATTTTATAAAGAACTAATACAAATTATAAGAATTGTATCAATTAAAAAAAAAATATAATTTTTAGGATCGAGAAAGTACAAAATAAATTAAATAATTAAACACAAGTATCTACCAATAATAAGCTACCTGAAAGGAGGGCGTCGACCGGCGGGGAAGGGAGACGGCGGAGGGAAACGGGACGAGATGGAGGGCAGAGGAGGAGGAGGCTGCGGTTGATTTGGGGATATCCGTATTTCTTCCTTTTTTTTCTATATTTCTTCCCTTTTTTGTTTCTTCCTTTTTTTTAAAGAGGTTTTCCCTTTTTAATTAATTATTTATATTACTAACTATTAAATAATAAAAATTTTACACACACATATATATATAATATAAATAATAAATATTTTAAAAATTCGGATATCCGTATTTGTTATGCGGATAATATCCGACAAAATACGGATAATTTCGGATACAGTCGGATATTATGTAATCGAATCGGATCTCGGAGACAGATTCAAATTTTCGGATACGAATCCGAATTTGACCGGATCCGAATACGAATTTGACCGGATTCAAATCCGAATTTGATCGGATACGGCTTCGGATCGGGCGGATATTATCCGCCCAGATTTCATCCCTACTCAGAACGCTATGTATAGCAAATGACACAAAAATACCTTTACTTTTATCAAGAATCCAAACACGTAATAATTTAATAAAAATGAAAGAAACTTAATTAAATTCTCAACAAGGTTCTCAAGACAAGACCCATTTGGTTGAGTACCCTACCACTCAATTTATACCTTTTATTATAATGTGTTTTTCGGGAAAACTGTCAGAGAATTTGAGTTTGATGCAAATGGCTAAAATATGGTCTTCTTTATATGATTATTAATCAAATAAAAAGTTATTATATGTTTTAGCCCTTACATCTCCTACTACAAGTGGGGTGATATGTTGAGAAATATTATTATTGTCAAACTAAATTTATGCATTGCATTTGCGGATAAAATAATAATTGAACAAACATTGAATAAAACAATATCCGAGAGTTCACAAGCGGCTGAATATTTATTCTAGTTTGGCCTGAGGGAAAAGGAATGGACTAAAGCCCCATTTTTCGAATCTAAACCTACAATTAACTTTTTAAGAAATGCATTGCACTTCTGGATGAAATTCATACTACACTTAATTTCAATATGAAAAAGGTTTGATGGTATTGAAATATTGTTCCTTGTTATGTCCTAACTTGTAATTAAAGTATAGTCATGTTTATAGAGGCAGTACATCCAGATAGAAAATAGGGTAATATAATATTAAAGTAAGTAAATGAATATTCAAAACAAACGATGACAGCTGTGAATGAAATACAACTATATATATGAACAAGAGCATAGATTTCATGCGTCCAACAATGTTACAATACCAATTCTGTATACATGAAAACAATAATACAACGATGGCACCAAATTATAGCCGACGGCCAATAACACATAAGAGGTCACCTGTACAGTATATATAAGCTTCATCTTTGCAGGAGAAGAGCAGCTCCAACAAGACCTATCCACACAGTTAAAGAAATCCAGAAAGCACTGTTCTTCTCGAGCCCCATTGGTGGTTTCCAAACCAAGAAATCTCCCAAATAGTCTTTGTTAGATGGGAGCTGATTACTTGTGGAACCACTCATCCTTTCATCTTTGTCCTTGTTTTTATCAGTCCAAGTAGCCGCGTAACTGATAATAATGCATTCAAGAATCATCATGGCCTCGATCAAATACCCAAATGACAGAAACTGCTAAAATTTAAGGGCAGGGGAAGCATATTTCAATAGAAAGAAATAAGAAAATTAGAAAAGGACTTACCTATCATAACTGGAACCTATAAGGGGGATTGTTACCATCTCCTCCTGTGATATCTTAAGCTTTGGTGCTTGTAGTATGTAACGCAGTTCTGCAGCCTGGCGGCGTATACTGACAATGGGGTGCTTCTTTTCCAATTGCTGGTACAGTGCAATGCAGTCTGTGTGCCGATTATTAGCCTCATAAGCCATAGCTAACCATATTTGTATCTGATGATAAGAACATGATAGGTTAGCTTATGAAATGTGATGGAAAACTAACATTTACATTTGAATGCAAATATAGAACATTACCAACCTCACCGCCAAACATTGTTGGTGGCGGAATGATTGTGAGGGCACCTTCAAGAAACTCAATGGCGCGCCCATACATGCCCCTTCCATATGCTCTCTGACCCAAATCAAACATTATCTGAGCAGTTTTCCTTCGTTCAGCTTGCTCCCTTGCTACCTTTATTTTCATAAAAATTGAATTAAAGTAAATGAGCACTCGTATTCAGCTCTACTTCATCTATGAAGCAAGAATAAGAAAAGAAATTGACTACATTGGAAAATTATACAGAAAGAAGATGGTTGAAATAAGTTAGCTCCTTTTAATGAAATAAGTTGAGTATGAGCTGATAATGTGCTACTTTATTTTCTCATACTTTGCTCCTTTTTTTCAAGAATAAATAGTAACATCATACAAGAAGTGGAAAAATATTATTTAAGTCCTTCTAGCTTATCCAAAACCTCCCTCCAAATAATATTATTTAAGCGTCCTTTTAACAAGTGGCTTTAAAGTTTATGCCCTACAACTACAACACGTATTTTGTTTACATTTAAGCCACTTTATAGTAAACGAGTCCCAAACTAGCAAAGACAACGAATAAAAAGAAGGCCTCTAAATTCTTCATTCCCTCTTCATTTACCACCCAATCATTGGCAATATATCAATCGCCATGGCACACCAACTTAACACCGTCAAAATTCGACTTTTCTTATGCCCTATAATCTAATAAACCATGCTCAAGTAGGTTTCTTTTTGCAAGATGAAAATTCCAGTCTCGAAATCTGAGATCAGGTATCGAATTATTTCAACCCACACTCTCATTTCTGAATCAACCAACTATATTGGGAGTAGAAACTAAGCTAAACTAAATAGCGCGATCATAAGTAAAGAAAATGAGCAATCATAACCAAATAACAAACTACAAAAGTTCAAGAACAACTTCATGTTCATGACATCAACAATCGATGTGCTGATGAAAAGTACATCATTTCATCGGCTGCAGCAAGGTTTAATGAAATTGACAGGATATGCAAAAAAAACCAACCTTTTCAAGCTCTTTCTTCACTCTCATGCGCTTCTGCTCTTCAGTCTCCTCATTCGGCTCGCCATTATTGTCGCCCTGGTTATACTCTTGATCGACTTTGTACTGCAATTCCTCTGCCTCCTTTTCTAACTCTCTCATTTCCTCAATCTCCTTCACCCTCTTCCTCATCTCCTTCTCCCAATTGAAACCGTCGTCGCCTTCAAGCTCGTCGTCCAAACCGTTCCCGTTCCCATTCTCGTCGTCGCTCGAATTATCGTACTCCACCTCATTCACCTTCGATTGGTTCGACTTCCGCTTGCTCACGTGCCTTTCTCTGTGATCGAACACTGATTCGAACGCCGCATGGAAATTCGGGTTCTGGTAGAGATCCTTCCTGAAGAGGTTCAAAAGAGCGTCGGAGGGGAGAAGGCGGGGTCGGCGATCGGGGAGCGCGGTCGGCGAAGTGGAGAGGTCCAGGAATGGAGAAACGTTTCCGAGCACTACGGCCATGCCAACGGCGTTGAGAGGAAGCTTGGAGGTGTATCTGTGGCGCTTCTGATGGCAGAAGTTTCAGTTGGATGAGATATTTTAGGAAAGTGCTTGAAAGACGGAAAAGGGCTCGCGATTTTGGTTGGATTGCGTGGGTGGACTGAGGGTAATATTGTCCGAAAGAGAAGAGAGCCGTGTGGAGGCGGCTCAGACACGGAGCATTTACCATGTGTTTGTGTACACGACTTCTCCTCTCAAACACTGTACGTTTCCGTAGATGGTGAATATCAATATATACTGATTTACTGCAGTAGTATTCTTTAACGACGCATGCTTGAAGGAATTGCTTCTTCTGGTTTCTTTTCTTGCCATTTGTCTGTACATGGAATGTGTGGTGTGGTGTCACTGTGAGACAACACATCCACACACCCACCAGAAATTGCCATATATTTGGAGTCGGAAACAAATTCATATTTGATCATTTTCCTTGCAATTACAACAGATCATGCTAATTATTGAGGGCCTTTCTTTTTTCCTTCTCATTTCTAATTGAAATATTCAATCATGGCTCTCTCCCTCTGCAACCCCCAACTCCTCCCCTCATTTTCCGTCCAACATGGGAGGTTTTCAATCAAAATCCGTTCCCTAAATCAAAACGTCAATCAAGAGAAAGTTCAACTTCACCGCTTCTCCCATAGTAGAAGATTCCGCCGCATTTCTACTGTGAAATCAGCTTCGGTTAACGGGTACCCGATAAACAATGAGAATGCCAGAGGTGAAAAGGTTGAATTGAGCGAGAAGCTGAAGAAATGGGTCAAGTTTGCGCGGGACATCTTTCCCGGCGGAGACTGGTGGAGGCTTTCGACCGAAGAGGCTGGAGGTGTATTCTCGGCGAAGCCCGTGACTGTTTTACGTGCCCTCAACAAAATGCGGGAGTTGATTGCGGAGGATCGATGGGTTATATTTATGGCTTTTGTTTCGCTCATCGTCACTGCGGTATATGTCCAATCGGGTCTACGTTTTTCAGTTATTACGAATGTTTGTGCTAGGTGCCCTTACAAAGATTTGTGCTTTAGTTCTAAATGTTCTCTGACAACTTTGTAGTTTTGATGCTTATCCGGTAGAGTGGTGAACGGTTATATAATGTTGAACAGTTTAAGTAACAGGTTCCACTTCCCTAATTTATGTGGTTGATGTAAGCATGCTATCGTTGCTAAGGTTTTGATTTAGATTATCCGTTTTCTGTACTAATAATACATGTGCTTAGGCCTGTAGTTTGCTTCCATTCCTTACAAATCGAAGCTAATTTCCAGAATTTTCTTGGTCCTGAATTCGGTTGTTTTGGCTCAGCTTTCAGAGATATCAATCCCACATTATCTGACTGCATCAATCTTTTCTGCACAAAGTAGCACAATTGCGCTGTTCCATCGAAATATACGCCTCTTAGTTCTGCTGTGCATCACTGCAGCAATATGCAGGTTAAAATCTTGTACGATCATAAGCTCCCTTATTTGTTATAGGGTTGGCTGGCTTTAAAATCTTGCACTCACATTGCTAATACACCCTCATGCATCATATCAATTGATTATTTCTGTTATAAAAAGCTGTACTATATTCTGGATTGATATCTGCACTACTGATCCTATATTTCTGGGTCATACTTGTAGTGGTGTGCGTGGTTGCTTGTTCGGCATTGCTAACATGATCCTTGTAAGTTCTCTCTCTGAACTGTAATTTATCGTTCTAAAGCTTCTACTCTGCAGGAAACTTTGTTGCTTCAGTTTAAGGATGTAGAATTGCATTAAGGCATTGAATATAAATGAAGAGCAAATGTAGGTAATGTGCAGAGTAAATCTTAAAAATGGTTCATACATCATTGAGATACCTGTGAATCAATTCCATTCCATTATCATCCTGGATATTGGTGTTGGTATATGATATCCCACTCCTGGCAGTTTTATCTACTCTGGCTCCAATTAGAATATTAAATTTCCTGAAGAAGTTTTTTCTTTCAAGATGACTAATTCCTTATATTGTAAATGTTCTTGTTCTAATCGCATTATATTGATAGCATGGTTTGATTTATATTCTCCAGGTCAAACGAGTGAGGGAAAGACTTTATTCAACTCTTCTTCTTCAGGTTCACAAAATCTATGTAGTTAGCTTTGATCAGATACACTGAGTTGATTTTTACCGTATAAAACTCTAATTGCATGTTAACACAAATAGTTTGATCTTCTGAATGTATCCTTTGTAGGACATATCTTTTTTTGACTCTGAAACAGTTGGTGATTTGACAAGTAGGCTTGGTTCGGATTGCCAACAAGTGTCACGTGTGATAGGAAATGACCTGAACCTGATACTGCGCAATGTTCTTCAGGTTGTTTATTTTACATAGGAAGACGTAGTAAGGTTTTTATTTGACCCGAAGACTTATTACTTACCCTCTGTAGGGTACAGGTGCTTTGATCTACCTGTTGGTTTTGTCATTGCCACTTGGACTATGTGTATTGGCCATCTGCATCTCCCTCTCAACTATTATGCTCATATATGGCCAGTAAGTATCTCATTCCTTCTTTTATTTTGTCCGTCAGATTCTTTTATCCCCATAATATTCAGGATGTCTTATCTTTTTTTTTTTGAAGTGACGATATTAAAATATAGCTATATTTCTTGTTGAATAACAAGAAATTTGTTAGCTGAATAAGTGCTCATCATTCAGTTGCATTCTTCTTGAACTACAATATTAGTTTACTGAATTTCTAAATAGTAGGAAGGATATGACTTATGAGATACGGCCTTTTTGACTTTTATCTGAGAAAGCATACCCTTTCTTCTGAGATTGAAGTTTCATATTTTTCACTTCCATGTTAGTTATCTCGTCTCTCTCTTGTATAGGTACCAAAAGAAATCTGCCAAGTTGATTCAAGAGTTCACTGCTTCTGCTAATAATGTAAAGCACAAATCTTTGTTTCACCAGTTCATAATAACTCCCTAAAGTTCTCATTTTATACAACTCTCCTTGGTACTATAAGGTTGCACAAGAGACATTCTCTTTGATGAGAACTGTTCGGGTGTACGGAACAGAGCAACAAGAACTTGGAAGGTAACATAGATTTTCTTTATTCTTGAAAGCCATTTTGGTGATTCTAACTGCCATATTGTGATAACAGCATTACTTTATACTCTTGCAACTATTTCAGATGACTGTGTACCAACTTTGGTCATCTTTCTTCATTTTTTTCCACATGATTCACACATTTTCTTCCTTCCTAATTTGAGACATGGATCTACAAGTTTGCGCCTAAGTCAAATTTGTAGAGAATTCTCATTTAGTCTAGGAAAGTACTTGGCCTACTAAGTTTCCTTTGCAAAATGTATAATTGATCATTACTGTACCATACATTTGGGAGCTAATTTGACTGGATTAGTTTTGACTCAAGTAGCGGACTTTAATGCTGACAGTCCATAATAGTAATTCATCAACTCCAGCCCATTTTAACCTACTATCTAATGCTTCCCTTTCTCATTGAGTTTTCTGTGTGGCTGCTGGATTGTGTTATTTGTCGTCGTATGTGTGATTTCCTCCAATGAATTGATCAAGTGGAACACTCTTAACAGTTAAAACTCTGTTATGTTTCCTAAGCTCTGCATCATATGGTAGATATCTGATAAACGATTGTAAGAACATTGCATCTAATTGAGACAGGAATTTTCCCTAGATTTCTTTATCAATGCCATTATCTTCTATCCAATGTCAAAAATAATGTGTAATGAAATGAGGTAAATCAGAAGGGGTGGTTATTAGATTGTACAGAATAGAGGACCAGAGTTGGTAATTAGTTATACTAGATTCATTTTCTTATTGTAATTTACACACATTGTGTTATGTACTGCAAGTCTGTAATCATATCTGGTCTGAAATTCGTGAATTCCCAAATATTTACTTTTCTTGACTAGGTATGAAATTTGGCTTGAGAAGTTAGCTGGCATAAGCTTGCGACAGAGTGCTGCTTACGGGTTCTGGAACTTTGGCTTCAACACTTTATATCACTCAACTCAGGTTTAAACAATTTCATTTTGGCCCTTTTCTACTGCTATTAGAAAACTCATATTGAAATGTTGAGAATATTAATATGATAATTTCTTCGGGTCATCTTAAAACGTTATTATTTTTATATTTGCAATAACTTTGATATAAGTTTGAGTGTGCCTTTCGATTTTCATCACTCAACCCAAGTTCTGACAAGTTCATTTTGGCTCAATTTCAATTTTAATTGGAACCTGAACATCTCATTTTCTACTGATATTAGGAAGCTGCATATTAAATGTTAATATGAATAGTTTCATGGATCATCTTAGAAGGTATTATTCTTATATTTTCAATAAATCTGACATAAGTTTGACTGTGTCTATTAATTTTATAGGTCCTTGCTGTGGTGATTGGAGGAATGTCCATTCTGAGTGGTCATATAACAGCAGAGCAGCTGACAAAATTCATTTTATACAGTGAATGGTTGATTTATTCCACTTGGTGGGTTGGGGATAATTTATCAAATTTGATGCAGTCCATTGGAGCGAGTGAAAAAGTTTTTCACCTCATAGATTTTTCACCCAGCGATCAGTTTACTGCGGAAGGCATGTACTTTTATACTTTATCTTGTCAAATAATGTGATTGAATAATTTCTGTCATGAGTATTCAACTAAGATCCCCCACCCTCTCTTCCTCTTTTAAAGAAAAGAAAGAGAATCACATGCTGTAGATGTTTCTATTGGGACACCATGCTAATTTGCGTTGTTCGCCTAATAACCTGTCAGTAACTTTAAGTGGTCTTGCAGATCGTTGGTCTAGTCCCTCCAGACAGTGTTAAGGTCAATAATTTTACTAGTGTCAGCTACCTGTAAAAGCATAATATCTCAAATGATATTCAAGGGTTAAGAGGGATGACTTATTAAGTTATTATAATAAAGCCCTTTAAGTGTTAGATTTTTATTTTTATTATGGTTTTATGAACTCTTTGGTTTGGATTGGCACTATGCATTGCACAGAATGGCAGAAGTGTATTAAGAATGCAAGGATATATCATATATATATTTCTCGACATCATTAGCAGTTAGAACGAGTATCTTCAGTCCTCTGTTACAGATATAATGTGTAAACAATGGAGCTGATGCAAAGAATGACTAGTTTCAGAATTGGTGGCAATTTCAAGCCTTAATCAAGAAACCCTACGTTAATTACATTATATAACTATTCCAGACAAACCTATTTTAGTCACCAAAGTTCTGCCTTTAGTTGGCTAATGTACTTGCGTTTTTTCTCATACAGGCTTAAGGTTACAAAATTTGATAGGACGAGTTGAGTTTGTGGATGTGTCCTTCCACTATCCTTCCAGGCCTTCAGTAAGCTTTCCATATTTGCCCTTATATCTGTGGTAGTTCTGTATGTTGATGATTCTTTAACAGCACATCCATATTACGCTCTTGGATACTTGTTTTCTTTCTTCCTCTATTCTTTCTTGAAAATAGCAAATTTTCTTCATGCTCATTATCTTTTATCTTAATAAGAAGCAACATCAGAATACTTCTGTTCTGTAACAACACAATGATGCTATACGTGGTTCACTGTTTATCATTCAATGTTTATATGTTTTGTTAGATTAGCATGAACTTTCCTATTGTCCTAGCAATCTCACTTACATATGACCATGAGAGGTTAATTAGAGAAAAATGGACAATGATATGACTTAAAATGCTTTGTAATAGCACACATCTTTTTGATCAAACTCCCTATATGCTAATATCTTGTTATTTCTCTTTCCTTGTTTTCTTGAAGTTGTCTGTGCTGCAACACTTCAACTTGACAGTTCATCCTGGAGAAGTAGTAGCTATTGTAAGTTTTGCTGGTTCTTGTTTCTTTTTCTTTTTCTTTTCATTCTTAGCATGTACAATAGAGCTTTATTTCAATTTGAATCGAGTAGCAATATGACATCACAGCGGCATGACCCAACTGTTATTTGGATTATTTCGCCATTAATATCTTGCTTTTTACTTTTATTAGTATATAAATATTGTGGTATGAATGCATGTGTAATGCTTCAAACTTTTCAGGTTGGCCTGAGTGGTAGTGGGAAGAGCACCATAGTGAACCTTTTGCTCCGTCTATATGAACCGACAAATGGGGAGGTAAACCATTTTAATCCATCTCGTCCATCTACTGACGGGGAAGGAATCGACTTACATTGGATCTTACAGTGGAGTCCGCACTCACCCAGTTTTTCTGAAATTAAAATTAACTACATGCAGTAGCAGATAAAGGACATCCTTGTATTATGTATGATGTATTACCAATCTTTTCGTTTGATTTTTATAGGGAAGAATAATTTAAAGGAATTTTATGCCTCTCTATTGACTGATGTTTTGCAATATAAGATTCACTCACATTCTTTTTCCAACTTCAGATACTGATTGATGGCCACCCAATGAAATCACTGAATGTTAAGTGGTTAAGGGAGAGGGTTGGATACGTGGGACAGGTACAACACCTTTATGATCTACTAAGAACTGAATGCAATGAGAAAGAACTATTCATATTTAAATTTGATATGTAGGAGCCCCGACTCTTCCGCATGGATGTCAGTTCAAATATAAAGTATGGATGCCCTCGAGTTGTTAGTCAGCAGGACGTGGAAGTGGCTGCAAAGCAGGCTTTTGCTCACGATTTCATATTAGCCCTGCCTAATGGCTACCAAACTATAGTTGACGATGATTTGCTCAGTGGAGGACAGAAGCAGCGCATTGCTATTGCTCGGGCCATCCTCAGAGACCCTAGCATTTTGATCCTTGATGAAGCTACGAGTGCTCTGGATGCAGAAAGTGAACACAATGTTAAGGTAGAGATAAAGATATATTTGTTCTATTGTGGGCATAGTTTATTGTCTTTTCTACTTAGATTGGCATTTTACACAGGGTGTTCTTCGTGCTGCAAAAAGTGAGCTACAAACCAAGAGGACAGTCTTTGTAATTGCACATAGGTGAGTGAGTTTGCACGTGTGTCCTGTGTAATTGTTGGAATTTCATTATACTGATAGCTGTATTTTTGTAGGCTATCGACAATCCAAAGTGCAGACAGAATAATTGTAATGGATAGTGGTAAAATTGTTGAGGTATCTTCGTTCCCTTGTGCTGTAGCTATATGTGACCCGTGCTTCTTTCTAGTTAGTGTAACTAATGCTATTCTTCAAATATTTAGACGGGCGATCACGAAGATCTCCTAAAGAAAGATGGCTTATACGCTCGTTTAATAAGAAGACAAGCGGATGCAGTTGCCTGATCTTGCACCGGCATTGCTTTACTTATAAAGAAGATACATATACCCTCATATAGATTGTATATCAGAAGAGACGGGAAAGAGTAGGACGACGGTTCTGGTATCGCTACTCACTGACTGAAGTGGAGACCAGTATGGTAATGGTATCTTCACTTGCTAACTAAAGAGGAAACATTTCAAATTTGAGAAATTGCTGCCTGCATACGATTTTTGACCTTGTTTTAGGATATGTTGGGTTCAAGGACAAAGAACATTGTTGTGCTCGATCTTCTTTCACTGATGTGGTAATATTGAATAAGGAAATTATGAACGTATTCGTCTTTAGCAACTGTTTTAGAGGAGGTTGATTGGTTGGAGCTTTTAAAGTCTTGCTGCCTATTTGCTATTGTTTGAATATCTTCATTTAGTTTTTAAATGTTAACTGTTAAGGTACACGTATATTATTCTTTTGACAAAGCGGTTTTTTATACTCCCTCTGTCCCACTAAATTAGACCCATTTGTATTAAAATAATACACTCATCTACTTTTCAAATGGGTCTAATTTAGTGGGACGGAGGGAGTACTTATAAACGAAGGAAGAACAATGAACATTCATACTTTTAAATTTAAAGGTACAATATTATACCTTCTTAAATGAAATTGAAAATATTAAAGACTTGTAAAAATAGAAAATGATAAATAAAAAAATAGATATTTAAAGTGTGATATTTTGTTTAGAAGGATAAATGACAAATTTTGATTTTTCCTTACCAACATTTGATGACTATGTTAGGTTCTTCAAAGCAAAAATATATTTATTGAATATTGAACCAATCGTTCAATTATTGAAAATAATAATCAATAAATATTAACTGTGATTTACTAGATTATAATCGAAATTAGTTAATTTTGTGACTTAATAGATAATAATCGAAGCTAGTTAATTATATTTAGAATTAATAAAAGAGGTAACCCTAAAATAACTTATCCTCAAATAAAAATATAAAAATTAGACTTTTATACAAAAAAAAAAAAAAATAGTCGTCGTGAAATTACACAATCAAGAAAAAAAAAGATTATGCTTATGCAATTATGTGAGTGGTTGTTCAGATGAGTTGCACAAGTATGAATGACATTTGGTCATATCCTCATATAATTTATATAAATTGGTCTTTCTCAACATGAGATTACATGAACACCATAAATATTTCATCATAATTTGTGTAACTTAATATTAATCGATTCGGAATTACTCGAGCACAACCATATCGTGCTCGTGTAATTTAAAATTATTTGCATGTAAACTTTTCATAAAACACTTTTTGGACTTAAAAGGTTAAAATGAAGGAGAGAGAAAGAGACAAATTGTTGGACAAAGCAAATGCAATACACCGTCAATTTCACCACTGATTCGCCTCCACAAGCACAATGTTCCTGGTGGCGCTCGTGGCGGCATACTTAAGCTTATGATCATTCGCCGACTCTGACAACAACTACTTCTCTACCGATGCAAACCTAACACTGACAAGAACTCTTTAAAACTCGAAGATACAACTATGTTTGTGGTAAATGTAGCTCATATATGTAGTCATTGATGTGCAACGATAATGACTAGTTGTGGACCTGCGGCGGTGGTGTGGTGACGGTGGGAGAAACATGTGATGAGAAAGCTTTTCAGCCGTTGTTGCTCGAAAATCACTCTTTCGCCTTTACTTCATGTCTCAATTCCGATTGATTTGTTTTTTCTTTCGCACTTGGTTCACCTCTTGTTGTGTTGCATTTTGCGGTCCTCCACTTCAGTCTTCCTTAATTGTTTGAGAAATATTGCTTTATTTTTCATTTGATGAATGAAGTATATCCCTTAATAAACTTTTGAAGTACAATATGCTAGTAGTAAAATATTGCTATAAAATAATTTAGATGCCTTAGAAGTTGGTTGTAAAGCTAAAAAGAGTCAAAAGACCATGTTTGTATTGCTAACTATAATTTTACCCGGTTGTGTGATGCACAACTATTATTATTGTTATTATTCAATAAAATAAAGAATAATAATTATAAACTATTATTATGTTTCAATAATATAAATGATGATAATTATAACTAACTTAAGATAGAAGATGTTCAAATTTGTAGAAGTTATATGTTTTTAAAAAATGATAATGACGTGCATAACATTTGATGTTAAAATATAGAAATATTTCAACTTTTTAAAATTGGATTGGAAAATTTGAAAAATTGTTGTAGCAATACAGGTTGCAATTTTAATAGTTTAGCGTGAATGTAAAGTATTGGACCATCTTCTCGATTTAATTGTTGAAAGAAGCATCATCATTTTGGTGAAATTGAAAATTTTATGCTCATGCAAGTTGGTTTGAAGAAGAAAATGGTAGATTTTTCATATATTCAAAGACTATGATGATTTAAAAATGTACATAGAATGAAGGATAAATAACATACTTCGTAAATTTTATTTTTAAGATGAGTAACATGAATATATTTTCCAGATCCAACAAAATTAATTTCCAAGAGAAATAGCAGCATCAAGTTTATGATAAAAAAAAAAGTTACAGTTGAACTCTAGCAATTGAGTGCAGATACTTTTAAGGGGAAGAAGATGGGGATAGTTGTGCATGTTTTTCTACTTATGGTGTTGTTGATTTTTTCAACAAGGCAAATACAAAGTTTATGGAAGATGGCCATTGAAAACCTTTTAAGGTACATAATTTTCATTAACAAAAGATATTCTCTGCATGTCTTAAATAGCAAGGTCATGCCATCCCCATCTAAGTAACCATTAACTCATGGGTTCCAAATGCTAAAAGCCTTCGGTATTAAGTGATAATAATAGCGGTCGTAACTCATGAGAGGTTCAGTAACTTCAGCTTCACAGGATAATTTCTCCCTCCAAGGAAATAAGGTTACAAAATTTAACAAAAAATCACTGGCAAATAATATTGTGCTCACAGAAGCAAAAAATAAAAAATAAAAAAATCCAAGGAGCAAAATCAACAAATTTCAAACCAATCTTCAACAATTAATTATTCCAAACGATGAAATTATATTTTCAAAATAAGTTTAATTTCAAATTTCACATCCTCGAATCGGCCACAAATCAGAAGATAGTATAAAGATGAAGATAGACTCACCGAAATGACGAAGAGCGCGCAGAGAGGAGTTCTGTGGCGGGTTCATTCGAGAAGGCAGAGGCCGGAGTTTCTAGAAGCATCTTGAAACGGAGAGAACGGCCTCACCATCTGCAACAGAGGGCCGGAGAATAAAATGACAGCAATTGTCGGGGGCAGGGGGGTCGATGACGACTCTCTTGGGCTGCGTGGAAAGCAGTATCGTCCGCCATTGTTGGGCTGCTTGGAAACAGTATCGTTCTTCTCTCCACCGGTTTTGAAGGATTTTGCCATCTTTCATATCAATTTTAACTTCCTCTTTTTCCAATTTGGGAACATAACTTTGAACAAATAGGTCACCTGCATCTCTTTTCAATAGACTTGTTTCATATTTTCGTGATATCTTAAAAACATAATGAAGAGGTGCAATAAAAAGTCATCTCACATACTAAAAATAGAAAATATAAAAATGTTGAAATAATATAATAATAATAATTCTCCATCCCCCTTTGGTCTTTGTACAGTCGATTTTTCATTTCCCATAAATAAATAAGCACCCAGAAAAAGGGAATGAAAGACTGCAATAATCATCATCATCATCTTCATCAATCTACATAATACTACTTTAACATAAAACCCTTAAACCCAAATCATACTTTCGTCAACATGGACTACCAGCAACCCCATGGCTACATGAGGTACCCGCCACCTCCCCCGCCTCCGTCCGCGCCGGATCCCTTCCAAAGACCGCCACCCCCTCCCTCCCCATCCAACCATCCATGGCCCTACTCCGCTACCCAATTTCATTACCAACCACAAACTCAACACGTCCCCTCTCCTCCTCCGCCGCAGTGGCCGCAGCCGCCCCACACCTCTGACCATGCTCAGTACCCTTCCCCTCCCCCCTATCAGCCGCATCAGCCTCCGCATTATCATGCCCCGCTTCACTACCCGCATCCTCCCAGGCCGCCTCATGTCTCCCATCCCCACTCTCAGGTATCTTTTATTGAATTTGTTTCTATTATAAATCTAATTATAGGATTTGATTCCAACAAAAAGGTTTGGCCTTTTGTCGGTGAATTTGCTCTGTGACCGAGCTAGGCTTTACAAGGCTTCCTTTCTAGTTTCTAGCACTTGAATTGGCTTTGAGGTTACTGAATAATTGTGGAAGAGCTCCTGCTTTAACTTTTATGTGCTCATCATACTATTTTCCTACGATTGAACGGGGATTATATGAGATGAGGAGTCTTATGACCTCAGTTCTGAAATTCTTCTAGCCCTACGATGACTTCGACTCATCTTCTAAAATTGATCATTGGATGAGGTCATGTGTACTAACCTTAACACTGATGCTAGGTGTGCTGATGAATCTATTTTTTCATCATGTAGTATATAATTAAGATCATCCATGAACTTTATAAAATGATGAGATGAAAGTGATATTAAATATGTCAATTAAACATACAATATTTGTTGGAAAAAATACAAGGATTTTGGTAGTGGTTATTTAATCTAATAATGTTGGGTTTAGTAACATTCCTACAAAAAACTGAAGTATACTTTTCATCTTATTTCGTATAAAGATTTAGGTCATTGTGTTAGGAATTTAGGATAACTGCTGTACCCTTTGAAAGGAATTTTCCCAGTTGTTTTAATATTTATACATTGCGACTGTCAATGTTTTCTTTGCATTACGGGTTGAGTGACTTTCTTCTCATCTCTCTCATTTGCTTTCTTGTTTATGATTGACCATGAGAAACAATTTTGTGATTAATGGATTTTAACATACTATGGACGTTATTGTAGGACTGGGGAAATGGCAATTGGAATCATCATCAAAATTGGCAATACCCAAGTTAGTTCATGAGATGCCAAATCTCTTCAAATCTTCTGTTTCTTTTTTGTTTTATTTTAAGACATATGTGTCATTTTATTGTTTTTTTCTATGGTTTAAAAGGTCTTCAAGAAACTTTGTTCGAAGCATTTTTTTTCTTTCAAATTTGTCAGATTCATAAACGATAAGTTTACGTCATATTTCATTGATGAAAATGATGTATTCAGTCATAAAGTAGTTCATGACTAATTTACTTGATATCTAGTTCCCCTTTTTCTTTAGTAGTGTGCTCATATGATTGAAGCACACTGTCATAATTAGTCACACCAAGTCACCGACAAATACTTCTTCATTTGAATTTTGAAATGGAATCTATAAAATGATAAAGGTATTTATTGCATAACAGGGAATGCTTTAACGAAGCTCCTTGTCCTATTGGTGAGACAGAATGGATATCAGAATTATTTTCTGTTATAACGAGAGACCTCCACTAGAATTTCTTTTCTGGTCTTTATTATGTTCTTTCTATATTAAGTGAACTATGACTATAGAGTGAATCTATTTGACAATTGTACTAACCTTCTTTATCAGGTACTCCCTCTGTCCCATTATTTATGTCTTTGTTTGACCAAAAACTGTGAGTACTTTATTGACTTTTTGGTCATACGTAATGGGATAGATGGAGTATAAGATAAGGTAAAAGGTAAAAAACATTCAAGTCCCTAAGTGCTATTTGATGAATGCTAATCTGTTGAAAACCTCCACGACACCCAAACCCCATCACTTGGGCTATTACCATGCCCTGAAATATCTGAGTTTGCTGGAAGCCAGTAGCTATTGTTTCCTGCTTACAGCAGTGATGTTAGAAAATTATAATGCTCATAATCTTTGAATCATAATGAATTGTTGTTCTGCGATCTATTATTAATTGTCATGGTAGTCATAACTGAAGCATTTCATTCACGCAAAGAGAATGGAATTTATTTCTTTTTGTGAAAAACTATTGATTTGAGCTTAGCAATAAGAACCCTATTCTTATAAATAAGTGATAATTTTGCGCCTGTATCTTATATGCTGTTTTTGAATTGATAGTTCCTTTTTTACCTGGTAACTGTAATACTTATATTCTAAGGTGTGCCACGGTGGACTACAAGTGAAGTCTTTTGCATTCGGGCATTAATCCCTCTACTGCTAGACCAACACACACACAAACACTATAATTCTTTTTTCATTGTTCATTTTTTCATTTATATGCTAATTTATTATGGGATTGCATCTGATTCCTTTTTTCTTGCTCTCATTTATTATGATTAGAAGACTTATTGATACTACAAAGGTGACCTGCATGCTGTTATATTTTGTCATGCATGGGTGATGGGTCATTTAGTGTTTGTATTAGTGTGGGTTTCTGTATGAATTAGTGTTAAGAGTTTTGGTAGGCACAATTATTTTTGTTAATATGTTTGTTTTTTGAGTACTGAAGTAAAATTGAACTGCAGCTGAAGTAAACAACAATGAAGAAGACTGGGCAGCTAGGGCTAAGGCATGGGCTACTGCTAAATCTGTCTCCGACAATCAACCCAGTTCATCACAGTTTGTAGCAGCTGGAAGACCAGAAGAGCAAATTCATTTCCTTGAGCAATATCCTCAATCCATGAATCCTCAATATCCTGATGGGCATACGCCATTAGCCCCAACCTCAAACTATCATCAATTCCCAGTTGCAATGGGTCCACCAAACAGTCAGTTGCAGGATTGCCAATACATGAGCTCTGGGCAATCATCTTATGGTGCAGATGGACGTGCACCATTTGCTGCTAGAGATGGAGGTGTAGCTGGAGATTCAAATCAATCATTCCAGCCACTGGAGAAATCAACTATAAGTCCATTAGTCCATCAGCAGGAGGTACCTACTAGTTATTCTTCTGTTGCAGGTAAAAACTTAATTATCTGTCGGTACTGCTGTGAATCTGTGCTTAAGTCGTCGGTTCTGCTTGCTTTCTACACTGCGAACAAGCGTGTGAATTCTACCATCCCACAATCAAATCTTAGACACGCCAGAGATAATAAATGAAGTGACTATATGTTAGTTGAGAAGAGTGTGTTAGACAGGTTATTGTAGTTGTACATTAGAATCCTTAAACATAGTCCAGAAAGATCTTTTAGATCTAAATGGATGCTTAGCTGAAGATTGACACTTGCTAGTGTTTTTCTTTTTGTATCTCCCAGGGACATCTGAACTGTGTTAGTTATGGTCAAATTTGTTCTAGTGATATGTTACTAGGTTTATTGTTGAGAAAAACTTTCTGATGTGCACTATTTATTGCAGGTATCATGGAGGCTGGAAATAGATATGAAAGGCTCAATAGCTCTTTATCTACACCTCTTACCTCTCTTCCACCGCATCAATTTCAGCATGTTCCTCCTCCAACTGCCAGATCTGGATGGGTGATGGAACCTTATCCTGTACTTAGTAGCCAGCCAGCTGAGTCTGTAACTGACATGAGTGATCAACCACTGAATTTTGCACCGCATTTCAATCGTGATACTGACACACACATACATTCCAACAATGCTCATTCTTCGAGTCTCTCTGTTGGAGGTGGTGATACCACTGTTGCTATGTCTTCAAATTATGCATGGCCTCCCCATACTGCTGCACCTGGGGCTGCTTATCCTCAGGCCCCTCCAACAATCCCATTTGGGTCACAGGTTTTGAATCCATAATCTGCACTCTTGTAATTGTATGTCATGGCCACACTTATTGATGTCATATTGATTCTTTGATTTCTTTCAGGTTGATCACATGCTTTCTCCAGCTTCTGGACATACTGCTCCAATATTTCCTCCAGGGCCTGGTTTCCAGCCTGCAGTTGCAATGGCAGGTCCTGCTTTTGGTATTGGTGCCGGAGGAACACCTCATCCTACAATATTAGGAGATGTATTTGGTTCAGCTGAGCGTCCTAAAAAGGTGAGTGTCACTATACTTTGTTGAAAAATATACCCTTCTATGACACTAGATTTGATAGTTATAACAAAATGTGGAAGTAATAGCAGAGTAAAATAGATAAAAGAGGACTCACTATGAGGTTGTTCACCCAAGTTGCCTACATCCACGGAGATCATTACTGTAATTGAGAGAAAATGATTACAAGTGTTTTATGGACACTCAATCTTTGTCCTCAATTCCAAATGCAATGAGAGAATTAATTATTCTCTACTTTCAAGATACCCTCACTTTTCTAACTCCATCCACTCAGCACTCAAGTTTGGGAAATTGAAATGATGAGAGAAGAGGCCCTTATACAGGCACCTCCAAGGATCTCAATAAAATTAAGGTTCTACATTTCTTCTAAAATACTAATCACCTCAAAATTGATTGCACGATTGAGGTGTACGCTATCGACCTCTTCCATCCTTCTCTTCAGAGAGAATCCCTCTTTCCAGAGTTCCGAATTCCCGGTTTGATAGTATGGTTGGTTACACCCCTAATTATAGATTCTATTAAATCCCAATCAAATTAAGCTTTTATCCCAAAGATATATCCTTTTCTTTTCTTCTTGACTAGCCTATTGTCGGCTAGAGTTTAACTAGTTCAGTTAAGGAAGTCTATTTTGGATCTTAGGCTTCAGTACCTAATTGGCTTAGGGAGGAAATCATTAAGAACAAGGCTGTTATCATAAGTTCAAGTTCTGCCCCAAATTTGCCGAAAGAGGATTTACAATCCATGGAGGAGGAAAATGATAGGTTTTCTAGGAAGGGAGATCAATCAGATAGCAAAAGCATTGATTCCTCTGGATCGACAGAAGATGAGGATGAGGTGATTCTAAGTTCTTTATAGCTTGAGTATCAACATATTATTATTTATTGAATTTCATATTCGATAGTAATAGTACTGTCATAAATAACATGAGTTCCAGTTTGGATGCTGAATACGTTTGGCTCTTTGTAGGATGAGGTCGAAACTGCTAGAACTGCAGCTATTAACCAGGAGATAAAGCGCGTCTTGACTGAAGTTCTTCTGAAGGTTGCAGATAGTCCATACTCATAAACTTCACTTTTAGCTTGCAGAATTGTTTTGACCCTATGGTATTTGGCAGGTTACTGATGAACTTTTTGATGAAATATCTACCAAAGTTCTGAAAGAAGATGATCTCTCTGTTCAAGGTGGCTGACTACAAGTGAACTGGCTACCCATATTAAAGATATTCTATATGCGATATTTTTCACATGATTTTTGATTGATTATAACGGCTGTAAAAGAATAAGTAAGCGTCTTTCAGTTATGTCTTTTTGCATGCTAACATTTCTTATCTCTTTTTTATTTGTATAGTCGATCAAGTTAGTGACTTGTCAAACCACCATATATTTCCTTCTGCTCCATCAATTTCAACACCCAAAGCCTCTGCCAAGATTCTGATCCCATCCAAGGCCGAGGAAAATGATAATGAGGATGCTAGTGAAAAATCTACTTCTGGCTTGCCTGGAGATATACTGGGGCTCGCTAGTTATGCCTCGGATGAAGAAGATGAGATGCAGAGTCCAGGTAAGCCAAGCTCAAAGGAGAGCTTCGTGCAACACCACTTATCTTCAAGTAGGCTTTTGGAAGGTGATTCTGTCATTGAGAACAGCAGTTCCCGTGTAGAAACAGAAGATCAAAGAAATGTTCCCGCAAAATTGGACTCTAGTAGCATTGGCAGAAAAAGTTCAGCTAGTGTTGCTAATTTGGAGTTGACTGATAATATGGCCTCTAAAGACTTGAGTAATTCTTTGGCTGAAAAAGCTGTTGAGAGAAACGAAACACCAGATGGAAAAAGATGGATGAACAGAGATTCCCTGATAAAAGTTACCCGGAATGGGTCTCATAAAAACGATGATCTTGAAAGCAGAAAGAGCTCAATGAAGAAAGAGCACAAGGGTTTAGATAGTTCTAAGGGTGGACTAGGTATCGAGGGATATGAAGATCATAATAAACATGAAGAAAGGCATGCAAGAACTGATAGGAATGACTGGAATGATAATTCTAAAGATAGAGTGAAGGAGAAAGGTAAGACTGATGAAAAAGGCAAGAACACTGAATCAAGGAAGCGAATCTCTCCTTCCGATGACAAGGAAGGGGTGGTGGAGACGCACAGAGATAAAAGAAGTAGTAAAAAGGATAGTGGCGAGAAAAGGAAAGAGAGAACAGGGGACGAGAGGAAGGAACGGTCTAGACATAAAAGTGGTGCCGAATCCAGCAGACATAAACGGCATCGATCATCTTCAGTCGATTTTAGGGATAGAGAGAGCAAGGATAACAGAGTGGCTAGTCGTGCAAATGATTCTACTGATGAGTCATCAGATGATTCTAGAAGGTGTTTTGTCTGAGCAAATTGTTATTTTCTTGATAATATTCTTAATATGCTCTTCATACTTTTTACGATATATATTTTGGTGGCCAGTAAATCACGTCACTCAAGAAGGCATATATCTCCATTATCCACTAGGACCAAAAAAAGGTACCTCTGTCCCAATTCTTTTTTCTTATTATATCAACCTTATACCTTTTTCTCCTGATTTCTATCTTGGGGACATATTTTCATCCTTTCAAGGATGTTCTCTTGTAAACAGACACTGAAGTGAGGCATTGAAACGAAGTCTAGAATTCTATAGGCTTGTTAGCTTTGCCATCAATTATTACATGCATGAAGTTTCAGAATGTGCTCTAATAAATTAATTTAAGTTTTATAGGTTTTTCTCAGTGTATGATCCCTGTAATATTTTCGATAAACATACATACCTATGATTTCTTCTGATAGACTTTTATAGTTGGCTAAGATTACTGATTACCACATGTTCTCAACATACCGACCTGATTTGATTTCTGATGAACTGTGGTGCTTGAGTTTCTAGGTGTTCCTTCCTTGTGATCAATCCTTTTTTCTTTATTAATCTTTAGCAGAAGAGTTTAACTTAATTCTTATTGATTGATTTTCCAATAACTGTCTTCCTTTGTGCACAATGCAGTAATTATAATATCTTCTGCTAAAGAGTTATTTCATCTAAGGGATGGTTGGCTATAAAATTTTGATCCATAATCTTTTATTCTTGGCAATAGCTACTAATGCAAATGAGACTCATCTGATGTTTAAATTGTGTTGGATTGTAACCAATTGAAGCCCTTTAACAGTTTATTGTTCTAAAAGATTATTTAAGGTTACATAGCTGTTAACATTTTTCCTCAAATACAAAGTGGTATTTTAGCTTTTTATGTTTGAGTTGGCATACCTGATTGGATTTATTAGTCCAAAAACAAAATCAATATATTGCATCATGATTCCCCATAATCTTCTATAGTTTACTTGTTGAAGGGGGAGGCAAAGTCTTATGACTTAGAAAGTCGAGACTGCCATGTGTAATTTTAGTAGGTTACAGAACCAAGATTATCACACTGCATGATTAGGTGTAAGATAATAAGCATATTCTCATTGTGTTACATTTGCACACCTGCTCTTTCCCGATTGATTCCTTCATTGTCCCGTAACTTGGATGAGCTTTCCTTCAAAGAGGGCTATTATACGTGTATGATAATCCTTGAAGAATAATAAAGTTTGGTTTGGTGCTTCATTGTGGGGCTATATGGACTATCCTGATTGATTGCTTATTGTACCATAAATTGGATGATCTTTTCCTCAAAGTGGCTGTTTGTTCTGTTATATATTGTGTACGTGTTTGATAATCTTTGAACAAGAACAAAATTTAGTTTTTGTGCTCCCCTGTGGGGATACATGGGCTGTCATTTTGGTTTTGCGAATATCCAACTTCAGCTATCAAAATTTCTCCACAGTGAAATGTGTCGAGGAATTTGGACATTGTTCATTAGTTTATGGAAAGGAAAGCATGAGATAAATTTGATTCTGGATTGTTTTGCTTGCTTGACTAAGGAAGCAATGTTGTGAAGTTGAAGTTGATTTTCCATTTAAGGTGTTGGGATAAGGAGCTTGATTATTTCAAGACAGCTACACCTGTTATGTTGGTGTTCGCGAAGTTAGGTCAATTATATTAAATGATCTTCCTTGCATATCCATGCAATAACTTTTTTTATCATGAATAACATTTCCTTGTGCATGCTCATTGTATGACCTAATAAATGATAACAGTGCTTGTTATCTCTAGCTCAAAAAGAGATTTATGTTATCTTGAGAAACAGTTCCTCCTACAAACAGAGAACTGGCATCTGCAGTTGTTTTTTTGTAGCAAATACTTTTATGCCAACAGTTCATTTCCTCAGAAATATTGATGCTTGCAACTATGAAAGAAATTAGACAAGTAAACCTTATGTCCTGTTCTCACTGGCTTAGTATGCAATGTTTCCTTTTAGACAAGTTTCGCGGTCACCTCATAGCAAGCATTCTAAGCGCAGGCATTCTCCCTACTCTTCTCTTGAGAGTACCAGGTACCCTCCTAGTCCTAGTCTCAGTCTATTTATGTTGAATGCTGTAATTGTTAATGAGAATTGTCCATCCATGAACTCAGCAGCCTGCAAGTCAGGTGAAATATGTTGTTTGTAGCAATGATATCTACTCTTGCAGTAATATGAACATATATTAATATGAAATTTCAGGGGAAAACGATCACCATCAAGATCAAGATCAAGGTCCATATCGCCTGGGCACCGTCGGCGATAGCAGGATTTCAAATAATTGAGGCTGAATTATCTACATACCAAGCCATACCGCCGTCACCATGGTTGGCTGAAGTAATTTCCTGTGGAGGCAGGCCGCCGGCTCATCACGAGACAATTGAGGCGGTTGCCTTAGGCTTGTAGGAATATATATTCCCTAATCTATCTCCAAACTACCTAGTGATATCAATATATAATTTCTTTTAACATTATTATACTACATTTTTTAGAAGTTTGTATGATATAATTCTCTGTCCCTATTACTTTCTATACTCGTTTTCTTATATGTCTATTTACTTTATAATTCTTTGATTTTCTTATATAATACTATCTCCGTCTTATTCTACTTTGGCTACTTTCTTTTAGGAGAGCAACTTTATAGTGTACGTGTAGTTTTTATTATATTTTATTGTTTTAAAGTGTGAAGGTGTTATCTTTTTAAGATAGAGGTCATGCTAAACTTGATAAGCAATAGAGGTCAACTCAGGAGTATGTTATAATTATGATTGTCGTTATTAATCAATGAATATATAATCAGCCTCGCACGTTATTTTTAATAATGGTTAGGAGTTGGTTCCTATGCTGGATCATTGATAATGATAACTTAGTTGTTGACGTGATGGAAAAACCAATCTTTTAGGATGATGCTAAAAGAGTAAAGACAGTCTAGAAACTAAGGAAGCTTATCAATTATGGAATCATTCTTCCTAAGAAAGAAAAGAAAACCACTTTCTCTAGGAGCTAGATGATGATATACATGCACAAATTCACCAGTTTCATCTATTTGGAGATGCTGGAAGGATGTTTTCATGTTTCGAGCCGAGTCCAGCCGAACATCAGAGATTCAAAAGAAAGCAAGAAGTGAGAGAGGAAAATGGTTGTTGCAGTGTGAGCAGGCAATTGAAGGATATGATGGTGAGAATAGTTCATGCCGGTGGTCGAGTGGAAATGTATCATACTCCATTTCCTGCCTCTCAACTGATTCAGAAATATCCAGGTTTGTGCGTTACAACTCCTCAAGTCTTCAAGAATCCACATGAATCTGTCTTGACAGCTCAAAGTATATTGTTGCCTGGGCGTAAATACTTTCTGATGAAGTGTAGTGCTGTGGAGAAATTGAAACGTAGGCTCTCAACCAGTGATGAGCCATTGTTGAAGTCCCAAGTGATTGAAAACGTTGGAGATATCTCTTTGGAGGAATCTATATGTTCTGCTAAGGATTTCTATATTGCAACAGACACAGATGGAGATACATCTTTGGAGAAATCTATATGTTCTGTTAAAGAAAAGGACTTGTTTATTGCAACAGAGACAGAGCATCAACCAAATCTTGCACCCAAAAAGAGTAGGAAAGTGAAAGAGAAGAGAGCATTTGTTCCACCAATCCAGAGGTCAAGGAGGATATGGAAGCAACATGATTGGGAGCCCAGTTTCAATTCTATTCGAGAGCTATCTCCATGATTCAGTCCTTCACTAAACTCGTGTCTTCTTTTTCCCTAATACCCTATCTTATAATTAGTTTGAAATTATCCCGCATCATTCTCTGCTTTTAACATTTGTACATTACAACTATCCGAGTATTCCAGTGTTTACATATGTTTGATTATGATGTTTTCATTTTCTTTTCATGATCTGAGTAATTGAGGTTCGTTCTTATGAGGTCTATAACATACAAATCTTGATATTAATTAGTATAAAGCATTTGATACAGTACTCCATTTTCTCTATAGACATCTTGCAACTCAAATATACTAGGACTCAGTACGTATATTTATTTGTGAACTTCATCCACACTTTTTTCCATTTCATCAATATAACATACTTCCTCATTCCCACTAAAAAGTGATCATGTTTAGACCAAATCTGTGAGAGCTTTTTGGTCAAACGTGGCCACTTTTATAGGACGGAGAGAGGGAGTAGTATTTAACCCATCAGTTAAATATTAAATTTAAAGACCGTGCTATGGTAAGACATTTGGTATTGGATACTAACCTATCTTTTCATTAGGTCAATACATGTACAAATTTACCGAATTTTTTTTTTATCTTGAATTTAATTATAGCTTTTGGAAATATATGATTGTTGTTCGACTTCTGATCTACTAATAGCACACCGAACTCCATCATGATAAATTAAGAAAAATTGCATTATTAAAAAGATGAAATTAATGAGGATGGTTTAGGATATTAATTTGGAGATATTTTCCTTATAGCTTATCTAATGTACAATCTTCTTCGAGCGCTCTAAGAGCACCCAAGGGCAGGGGGGCCGGCTAATGGGGTGGGGAAACCCGGGCAGCCCAAGGGCAGGGGCGCCGGCTAATGGGGTGGGGAAACTCCTGCTGCGGGTGGGGGGGTTGGGGCGCCAGTTGCTGTCCCGTGAGACGGGCGCTGGGCGCGGGAAACCCACCCGGATTTCACCGTTGCGGTACCCGGTTTCTCGTGCCCCCAGATTTTTTTTTTTAATTTCCTTTTTTTTTATTCTTTAATTCATCTATAAATATCATATTTCAATCCCACATTTTCACACATCTTCATCCATTCTTCAATCTTTCAACCATCTTTATTGTAATTTAATTTCTAATGTTGTATTTTAATTATTGTAATTTTTATTTCTAATGTTGTATTTTATGTATTGTACTTTCTATTTCAAATTGAATGTTGTGTTTTAATTATTGTAATTCTTATTTTAATTTTCGTATTTATTTATTTATTTTATATTACAAATTTAAATTAACAAATTTAATTAATATCATTTTTCTCAAATTCAATCATTCTATAATTATTAAAGTAGAGACTCCGAAAATCCAAAGCGAGAAACTCTCACTGCTACCTACCAAGTACAGACACAATCTCTCAAACCCCATCAAAAAAAGTTCCATTTATTTATGAAAATGCCACCGCAACCACTATTTGAACAACTCCCATTGGGGATGCTCTAATAACAAATGAAATGAGATTTAGTTCACTTTTGTATTTCACGATTCATGTCTTAATCTCACAATTAAATTTTAATTTATTTTTTAATTTCAGTTGTATTTATTTTCGTTTACTTTTATATTTATTACTATGACTCATTATACGCAAATATAGTATATATTTATTAAAAAATAATATCAAAATTAATTATAATTAATAATTAATTATATTAGAATTTTTTATTTTTAAAATTATTAATTAAAATAAGAAATTAAATTATAAAAAATAAAGTGTTTGATAGAAAAATAGAACACGAAATTCTATACGATGTAAAAGCGAACTGCATGTTTTTTCGTATATCATAATTAGTAATTTAGTAACATATTAAGAATCTAAACTGTACATTCTGTATGCGCCAATTCATGTTTAGACAACTTAATTACAATCTAATGAATAATGATGTCCGATATATATAATTATGCATTTATTAATGCATATCAGATGATTCAGAACCAATCTTAATTATTTGTAATTTTTTTGGATATAATGTAAAAGATAAGATAATAAATTTTGAATTGTTTTTTATATTTTTTAAAATTATGGAGATTATGTTGGTCACTGATATATCAATATCACATAATGTCACAAAAGCATATAATTCATTATAATTAATATTTTATTATTTTATACTGAATAAATATTAAACTTTATCTTAATCAACAAACTCTAGTCGAAAGTGAGAATTAATATCTTTTATCAAATATTTATTATGTATCTATATATATGTCACACCATTTGAGAATATATATGTTAACAATATTCACTGCCGTTAGATGATTATTATTATTTCATTAAAATACTTTTGTGTAATTTCTCAATTGTAAATATGACATGACGAGTAAAAATAACAAATATGAAGATAACAGAAAGATAGTGCATGAGAGAAAAATGAATATCTGAATTTAGATTTTACTATTGAAAAATAAATCTAATTGATACGGTTATACGAAAATGTTCACCCGCCCGCGGTGGGCATTTCTTAATGCGTCCGCGGTTGATGTGGCATGCCACGTAGATAAATATTAAAACTTAAATATTTTTTATTAATTATCACTTTCCGACTAGGGTTTATTGGTTAGGGTATAGTTTAATATTATTTAATAAATAATAATAATAAAAATAAAATTAATAAAAAAACGAAAAATATAGTGACTCGTATGATGATGTGTCAATGATGTGGCATTGCCACATCAACCGCGGGCGGTGGAGCGCTACTCTACGGTTATAATAATAATAAAAATTTGTTTTTACAACCTTTAAAATATATAAAATTATAAAAGTTATCGGATAAATTAAAATCATAAATGAAAACAAATCAATAATTAGAATTTAATTCTAATTAACACGTATTTACAAATTTAAAATTTTAATGGCGCAAGCATATGCATGCATAGTGAGGTTGATGTATTTTAGTTGGTAGAAAGTCACATGCATGCGATGCAACCAAATT
This sequence comes from Leonotis leonurus, assembly GCA_026898415.1. Taxonomy (NCBI): domain Eukaryota; kingdom Viridiplantae; phylum Streptophyta; class Magnoliopsida; order Lamiales; family Lamiaceae; genus Leonotis; species Leonotis leonurus. The sequence goes on from JAPKLX010000064.1 coordinate 1,078,661, forward strand.
AAAGTGGTTGATATATAGGGATAAAATTATAAATACCCAATTCACAAAAGACATATATACAAAATACCCACTTCCTAATTTATATTGAAAAAATATCCACTTTAATTTTTTTGACCAAAATTACGCCCGCTTCTTCCATCTTTTTTCGCACTCTCTTTCCTCTTTCTTATCTACCGCATTAACACCTCCCTCCTCTTGTAAGTAATTATATATGGACTGATTTTGTGTGAAATATACATTATAAATCTTGGAATTGTCTTAGGAACACAATAGGGCTAATACCGCTGGCAACGGGCAATCTACCGTGCGCGTACTACTGACACGCGGTAGATACCTTTCAAGAGGTATTTGCAAGCGGTATTAGATGTATTGTTACCCATATATTTTTCTGATTTCAATTATGTAATTATTATTTAATTTCATGCGGTATTTGTTTGTCATTTTATTTATTTACAGACATTTTTTTATAAATTTGTGATAAATTGTTAATTACTTGTTTTAATTGTGTTATATCAAAATTATGAGTGTGTATTTTGATAATTAGTTGTTTTAATTATGAAGGTATCGGAGCATCCTTGGTATCGTCGGTCGAATTCTATTGATCGGATATCGGTACCGAATACCTATTATAGGATCAGTGTATTAGAGGACATCCGTATCACACTTCTCGAGGTCGGAGGTCACAATTTACTTGACAGATTCAAGAAGGGGCCTTTCGGACATTTTATAGGATGGACACCGGGCATCGTGTGTTCGTCGGCGCTTCACGGTATAGTTGCTCGATGCATTTGGTCCGGTACCGGTATTTGGTTCCATCATACTGATTTGCAACTCCAATTGACATGTATTCGATGCAGAATTTTAAATTCGTGATTGTGACATAATTATTCGGGAGAGGTGCAATCTGCTCCTGACCACCCGTATAAATACATCCGTCCCAATAACCTCCATATCTCACGTACACGGGTGTATAATCCGTCATCTATAAATAAACAATGAACGATGCACGAATGATATTTTGGTAAAAAAATACCCTATACGCGTTCATACGCATTCAAAATACAATGCATTTAATAGTTAAATACAATGCATTTAATAGTTAAATGCAATGCATAACTCAATTACATCTCCCAATGCATTTTACAGTTAACAACAATGCATTTACAAGTTAAAAACAATGCATTTAACAATTAAATTACTGATTTGCCCTTAATTACTATAAAAAAAAGGATTATTTCTCGCCAAAAATAAAAAAATTCGGCCAAGATCTCAACCGTCCGATCATCCACTTAAACGGTTGAGATTATTTCCTATTTCCTACTTTAAAATCCTTTTGTATATGATCTATATCATATATATATACACACACACATATATATATATATATATATATTCTTATTGAATATATTCAATATATATAGGGCTGTCGAAACGGGACCGGAAATTCGGGTTTCCCGATACCGAACCGGTACCGAGTACCGGTTCCTAGAACTTTCGGGAATTGGGACGGGAACCGGTATTCACCTTTGGCTATTCTTCGGTTCCCGGGAACCCGGGACCTAACCGGGAACCGAGTTTTTCTTAATTAATATTATTTAATATATATATATAATATATGAAATTTAATATTATTACATTTACTTTACCCTTTCTGTTTCTGCCTTCCTCCCCGTCGCTCCGGACCCAACGCCGCCCATTCCTCCCCGTCGCGGCCAGCCTGAGCCAGGACCCCAAGGATCTGCAGCAGTCGACGGGAAGGACCCCAAGGATCTGCAGCAGGAGATCACCGACGGCGACGTCGAGGTTCCTCTCGATTGATCGAGTTTTTGTTGGATTGATTTTTGAATATGAATCGTTTCAGCTTGGATTTTATTAATTTAGCTCGCCTTTGTACTTCATGTTTTGTTTTTATTGAATGTCTGATGCTTTTTAGGTGGTCGAGTATTATAAGTAGACAATTATCAATTTGGTAGAATTCCTCTTTCGTTTATAATTGAACACATGTTTTTGCATAGTTGAAACTTGAAAGGATCATTGCAGGCATCTTAATAGTGTGGTTATTCTTTATTCTTCTCTGTTGAATTATTTGAATGATTGAAAAGAATTTTCTAATCATATAGATATTGGGTTATTCTGATCTCCCCTTTTTTTAGTTGCATAATTTGAAGAAGTTTATTTTTACTGTCTGTTTATCATCCTGTAGAGTTTTGTTCTCTTCATTCTAGGTTTTTATAATCTTACTTTTCTATAACTGACAACCCTTTTCCAGAAAGATTCAATATTTCGTTGGTTAACATTCATGGACCTATTAAATGACATGATACTCTCAACTCTACATAGCGCTTTGCATAACTTATAATTTTATTTATTTATCTCTCCAACTAGTAGCCCAGTGGGTTGGATTATACCTATAGCGTTCCTGTGCTCAACCTTGATTCTGTTGATGTTTGCATCAAACAAAGTAATTTATGGTGGAAAAGTAAATCAATAATACCTACAGCGTTGTTTTACTAATGTTGATTTTTGAAAATTCATGTGATGGTACATATGCACTATGCAATATGGTTACAATATGATTTTGTGATTGTTATTTGTTAATAGGATTATTCATTTGTGAAATGTGATTATTCATTTGTGAATTTGTGATTGTTAATAGGATTGATTGAATGGAGGGTCAAAGTGTGAATGAAGATAATAATTATGTACCAACTGAGGAAATTTATTGTTCTATCTGAGATGGCACGAGATATATTGGCTATTCCGGTATCCACTGTTGCATCTGAATCGGCATTCAGTCTGGGAGGTCGAGTTCTCGACCAATTTAGAAGTTCTTTGAATCCGGACATGGTTGAAGCTCTCATTTGCTCTTCGGATTGGTTGAGATCAAATCCATCCTTTATGCTAGATGAAGAAGATGTACCCGAAGAAGAACAACAAAGAGAATTTGACTCGGGTATATTTACATTACTTTCATTTATACATAATAAATATATTTTTACTTACGTTTACTAATTGTTTGTTTCTTAGTGATGAACTCTCTTGGTTTTGGTCGAGATACGAATCTCCCCACCACCGGCACCGACACCGACACCGGCACTAACGCATCAACAAATATAATTAGTCCGGTAGAATCGAGGATTGTTGGCACTTGATTAAAAACAATTTGTTGCCACCACCGGTCGTGAGGAGAATGCATCTTGAGTCTTGACTCTTGATTAAGAAGATTTATCCCTTTATCATTTTGAATTGTTCATTTGGATGTTTGAATTTGGATTATGTTGTTGACTTGTTGTGTTGAACTTGAATTGAATTGTGTGTTGTTTGTTTTGTTTGGGTGAATTTAGGTTGGAGTTGGACACTTGAATTGTTGTTGGTGAGTGGTGACTTGGTGTTGCTGTGTTGGTGTGTTGAATTTAGTTGATTTAGATCATTTAGTTCATTAGTTGTGTTGTTTACTTGTTTTGATGAATTGATTATGATTTGAGTTAGTTGATAATCTGCCAAAATAACAAAAGTTGACAAACAACTCCTCTCTAAAAGTTGATAATCTTGCCAAAATAACAAAAGTTAATGAAATAAATTAGCAAGAAACTCAAAGTTGATAATCTGCCAAAATAACAAAAGTTAATGAAATAAATTAGCAAGATAAATTCTCTATAAATTACCAAGGAAAAAGGGCGAAAAAAAATGAAATAAATTAAACATATAAATCACCTCTCTCTCTCGTCTCTTTTAATTAAACCCGGTAGGCTGCACTTCTTCAAACACCCGCTGCATCTCTCCCTCTTTTTATATACAACTATCTCTCTCCACTTTCAAAAATGAATAGATCGAACAATTGGCTATTGAGATGGACCAACACCCATTATTTTAGATGTTACCATATGAATTATTTTTGTTCAATTTTTACAATAAAATAATGGGTGATGGACCAACACCTGACGCAGACATTTCCCTATGGCATTTTGTGTTATAGGCTTTATAGGGTTACTTTATAGGTTTTATAGGCTGACAAAATTGTATCACTCACATGCGAGAGAGAGATAGGCATGTTAGGTTGTTAGGTTGTAAGGTTAGTTTAGTCATTTTGGGTATTTTTAGGGTGAATTTTACAATGTGGGCATTTTGCTTGTATATGTTACATAATAGGGTACTTTTCATAAATCACCCTATTCAATATATATTCTTATTAGATTATATATCAAATATTCAATATTCAATATATATCAAATATTCACATAATCATGTTTGGAATACAACTACCTACACGGAAACATCAATACCGCCCACAAAACCTTTACGGTTGCAAATACCGCCGGTATTTCGTACCGGCGGTAGATGCACTTTTGTGGGCGGTATTGATGGATTTCAAGTGCTATACATATAATACGTGTAAATAAGTAAATACCGCCCACAAAACCTTTACGGTTGCAAATACCGTCGGTATTTCGTATCGGCGGTAGATGCACTTTTGTGGGCGGTATTGATGGATTCCAAGTGCTATACATATAATAGGAGTAAATAAGTAAATACCACTCACAAATAAGGTACAAAAAGAAATAATGCTGGTATGCAAGGTAGCGGTAGTTGTCTAAAAACGAGAGGTATTGAAATTCTACCGAATAAAATGTCTATTATTAGGTTATTACCTAATTATTGTCTGATAATTGTCTCCAATTTGATGAATTCAACCAGATGTAGTCGAGATAAATTGTTGTGATTTTTAGTGAGAGAAAGGTAGGAGACTGTAAATGTAATAATGAAACTATCATTTGAAATATAACAACCTCATTTTGTCTCGGTAATGTATATATGTAAGAGAATCTTACCCAATACCCAATAAAGTGGGTATTTTTCATATATACATTTATCTTCGGGTATTTTCTACATTTCATTTTTGGATATTGGGTATATTTACCTATTAACATATATATATATATATATATATATATATATATGTGTGTGTGTGTGTGTGTGTGATTGTTGAATGAAAGATGAGACATCACATCTACAGCCAATGTATATAATTCAGCCATTTTCGATATACTATTAGGTTCATATCACTTCCACATGCTCTATATTAACCACATTTACATTCTTCACCCGCTTGCATAATAATACTCTGTGTCCGTTATTTTTGGTTTGATTTAATTAAAAAATATTTACAATTTTGATATAATAACTAATTAGAGGAGCAACTGCAATTGCAACTGCATGCAATGAAGAGACTTAGGAGGTGATTGATATGATGGAATGGAGGGTGGAATGGAATGACCATTTTCCTTTGTTTGGTTCGTATTGTGACTAGGAATTGACATTCCGTTTGGAATTATCATTCCATTATGAGAGGTATTAGTCATTCCTCTCTAATCAAATGTATTAGTCATTCTTAGGCTCCAAACTAATTATTCAATATTTTTTTTTTGCTATTTTTCATTAAGACAAAATTAATTAAAATATTTATTATTTTGTTAATTTTACTATACATCACACCTCTCCCCTACCAAAAAAAATGTTAAATTTTTTATAATATTTAAAAAACTATTTTTAATAAAAATATATATTATTAGAAAGATTCATTAAATGATATAAATTATATATTTTTAAATTTTTTGATATTATTTATTTGCTATGTAAAATGAGTTATTTTATAATTTAAAATTTTCATTCTAATTTAGATTTTATTGGTATATGATTTTATTTTTTATTGTTATAACTAGGGGTGTAAGTGAACCAAACTATTCGCGAACTATTCAGAACTCTACTCGATAAAAGTTCGTTTCGAATTTGTTCATTTACTAAACGAACCGAACTCGAGCCTCAAATCGAGCTCGAATAATTTTTCGAGCCGAACTCGAGCCTAAAGGTATTCGGTTCGAAAAGTTCGCGAACATGTTCGAATATAATTTAATGAACCGAGCTTCGATTAGTTCACGAACTTTGTTAACGAGTTTGTTCATGAACTTTAAAAATGAGTCGAACTTCAAATATTTCACGAACTTTATATACGAACTAGTTCACGAATTTATCAAAATAATATAAAAATATATAATATTAACAAAATAATTTAATAAACGAGTTTTTTAACGAACTCGAACTCGAATATTTAACGAACTCGAGCCGAGTTCGAGCTCGGGTTTGAATTTACTATTAAATCGAATAATTTACGAACCGAACTCGGGCTCGTTTTTTATTTATCGAACTGAACTCAAGTTTGATTTTCAAAACTCGAACCGAACTCGAGCCTTCTAATTTTTAATCGAGCCGAACTCGAGCCTGACAGTATTCGGTTCAGTTCGATTCAATTACACCCCTAGTTATAACATAGCATATACGTTTTAGTAGGTGTGAGCAAAATTAATCAAACTCAAATATTTGATTGGTTGGATTTTATTTCAAAATCAAATTCTAATTAGATTTGAATAGGATTTAGATAAAACCAAATCAAAAGAATATACAAAAATCGAATTATTTTTTAATATTAAAATATAATTTATTTTTATCAAATAAAATTATTTTATCATATATAATTTTATTATTTTTATTATATTTTATAATATAATTTAAATTTTAAAATTATTTAATAAATTAAATGTGATAATTTATTCACTTCATTTTTATTTTAATTTTTTCTAGATTTACAAACTATGAAATTCAATAAATTTATAATGTTTATTATCATTTGAAACTATTGAAGATATATGAGAATATTTTAATAATTTAAGTATTGTGATTATAATTTTTAATTTAGATTTTTAATTTTTTAGTACATGATAGCTATTGAAGATATAAATGAATGATTATTTTTTTTAATTAATTATTTTAAAATTGAATGGAATAAGTTACGAAATAAAATATTTGGATAAATCGAACTAAATCAAAATAAATTTTGTTAGTTTGGTCTAGTTAATTTTTTGTTTGGTTGAACTATCTTTTTTGATCCGTTTTTATTAATCTGGTTTAGTTTGATTTTTTAGACAAAATTGAACCATGTATCCGAATGTTCATCCCCACGTTTTATATCCTATATTGAAATTTATATATTTTTTTGAATTATTTTGGTCCATAAAAATAATTGAAAAATAAAGAAAAAATAGAGAATTTCGACAATTTTTTTTAACATAAATGATAATAATAAATTTACTTGGAATATTAAAAGTATGATTTCGCATTAAAATATAAATATAATTTATTTATTTACTTTATTTATAGTTATCAATTATAAGGATTAAATTAATAAATAAATTGTCATTCCATTCCATTTTTATTCATTATACATATCAAGCATATGAATGGATTAACAATTTTATTACATTCCACACTTCATTCCATTCCACACTCCATTTCATTCCTACCTTATTTCATTCCATCATACCAATCACCAGACTCACCCAACTAATTTAATTTGGTGAATATTCACGAAAGTAGAAAGAGTGAACAAGGAATGGACAACCCATCTTACGTTTGTAAGCATTGACCCACTTTGCAAACAAAATACATTTAACAAAATATCATCGACATACCTCACATCAACATCCTACGTGGCTTACTCCAATATAACTAATTACTCTATTTACCAAAATACTAACAATTAGTTTATTAATTAAGATCAGTGGCTAATTTAAAAGAATAATATTTGAAGTAATTATATTGTTTCAATTTATTATTATTTTTAATTAAGATTTAAACTTAACATTTACAGAAACATGCATGATATATATTTTTAGAAAGTCAGAATTGAAGAGCCCAACTTTGGAAGGTGCGAGCGACCCAATTAGTCCTCCTCAAACAAACACTAATCGATCAACATTAAATTAACTACTGCATCTTCAACTTTAATTAATTCGTTTAATTATATATATATCGTCGAATTGCATATGCCCAACTTAATAACATTAATTCTGCTCATGCAATGAAGTTCAATAAGCTCTCCCGATATAATAAATATCAGTGGCATTATTTTAAGATATTTATTTATTCGAATCATACAAGAGCAGCCGACGCAAAGCTTTCATATGATCCATTTGTACATAAATATCTGTTGATTGAAAGAAAGTCAAGAAAAGAAATACTACTATACTATTAATTGAAATCAGTAGTGGTCAAATATATTTGAAGTAGCTGCCGACAAGAATTTTTAGTCGACGTTCGTTTATATATAAGAAAACAAATAAAGACCAAAAAACATATTATATATCTTCTTCTTTTCTCTTTCCTCATTCACAATCACCACATTCAAAAGAGTGTGTGCTGCTGATTCATAAAGGTGGATGTATGGGGCTCACTTCTCTAACCAAAAACACCAATTTAATTAATAAATGGTAAACTTTGTTTCTAAAAAAAATTGATTGAAAATATGCTATGCACATTCATTCCCACAACTTGCTTTTTTTCATATTCAAGAAAATGATAAAAGATCACAATATATCCATTTTCATAAATCATCCCACAACTTGCTTTTTTTCATATTAATGAGTAGTATTCAAAAAAAAAAAAAACCTAACTGTTGGTTTCGAAAATCGTAATCATCCTATGATTTCGGTTTTGGACCATAATCATGTAGGGAACAATTTGGTTCTGATTTCAAATATTTGTGACCATGAATCAACGGTTCCGAATTGTCGATTTCTCAAAATTTATTTTAATAAGTTGTTTTATTCATAATTCAATTTTATCTTTTATATTATAGGGTTTCTAGCCTGTAAATACATGAACTTATAATAAATTCTGCTTTTTAACATTAACTTTAAAATGTTTCCACAAATACATCAACTTAACACATTGTCCTTTTTTTACCCAAAATTAAAAACACCTCAATTATGTGCTGATACATAACTCTAAATTAATTATGTGGACAATATTTGTTTGACGTGGACAAAATTGTATGAAGTAGATAATTTTTAAATAATGTGGAAATTAATTAAAATATAATTTTTTTAAAGTATTAATCTAAACCCTAACTAATATACTGTTTTAGATTAATATATATTACAGTTTAAATTAATACTTGAGATTGTGAGAAAAAAATATATATTACTTAAAAATTATTTTGTATGTATTAATCTAAACCATAATATAATCCAAATCCTAACAAAAGAGTGGGGGAAAATATATTTAGGTTTTAGATTAATCCTTAAATAAAATAATATTTTAATTAATTTTCACATCATTTAAAAATTGTCTACCTCATACAATTTTGTCCACGTTAGATAAAATTTTCGACATAATTAATTTGGATTTCCATATGCGAATAATTGGGGTGTTCATAATTTCGGGTAAAAAAAAAGGACAATATATTAAGTTGGTGTATTTGTGGACACATTTTAAAGTTTATGTTAAAAAGCATAATTTGTTATAAGTTCATGTATTTCTAGGCTAAAAACCATATATTATATAAAATCATTACTTATAACTCATAAAAGTACATTTTAACTTGTGAGTTCATATATAAATACACATTTTAAAGGTGGTTCTAAAAGAATGGAAATCATCTTAAATAGTTTCAGCTCCAAATTGTGAACCGTTATGACTTTGAAATAATAGAACAGTGAACCAACGGCTCGATTACAGTTCGAACCGTAACCATAACCGTGAACACGTCTAATCTTCTCTACAAATTAACTTCCAATTAAAAAAATTTGTATGTTCCTCTAATATTGAATTCAATTCAATTAATTTCTAAATTGATGGAGATAGTAGATTGATGAACGGGATAGATTTTTTGTCATCATTTTTCACAAAATAAATAATAATAATAATTATTATTATTGGGTGAATTGGTGCATGAAGAGTCTTTGACGCGGCAAATTCTGTAACTACCTTCTCCTAAATGGATATGGCAGTGATAATGATATTTGGCCAATGCTGTATTAACACGAGCACAAGTTTATACTTGCAAATATTAGATATTATTTAGTATTCGAATGACAAGGATTTAATTATAACAGATGCGGGAGATTTATAGCTTCTTTTTTACTATAACCGAATTAACAACTTTTCCATCAATTCTTCACTAAGGTACGCGTAAAGGTCGGTCTAAGAATGAAAATATCACCACAAAAATTAGATAAAGCACAAAGCAAATTCTCAAGTACTGACACGCATACATTTTTTTCAGAATTCTTTTATATTGTAATTTGAGGAGGACTAAATTAAATAGGTAATGGTGTGGAATATTTTGGTTTGATGGTATATATGCAGTTGAACTCATGAATGTGTTGTAATATGTGTGGATGGGAAAATGAATTAATTAGCGGAAATTAAGATCGAGTGTGTGGGAGTTTACAATTACACTCATCTTTCACCACATTCAACATTAACCATTCTCTCTTTCATTTATTTCTTCTATACTCACTCTTACCGTTTGTTTGTTTGTTTGTTTTCTGTAACTTTACCCCCCACTCTTAACCAACAAATCTAATACATACATACATACATACATACCATGATAACAACTCGATCCTTTTTTTCATTGGCTCTGGATAGTATACACATCACTTATTAAATTCTTGAAATAGATAGATAGGTGCATCTGCAATTTCGCAATTTGTTACTCGTCATCCCAATTCCAAAACAATACTTGAATTCGTTTTCTTCTTTTTTTTTAAAGAGGGAGAAAAGTAAAGGAAGTCCTTGGAGATAAATAGTGGGCAATGGTCAAATCAATCAGGATCCTTGTTATGGCAATTAGTAATTAATAGGGGTGGGGTGGGGCCCAACATTTTAAACTCATATTCCTTTCCAACAAGTCAGTCCTCGTCATCGTGGACCATCATATCCTACCTTATACATTTCTGGCAACATCAATTATAATTTCAGGTGTAATTTATTATTCTTATACTCTACTAACAAATTAATGTGATACCCATTACCCAACTTGTTTCTGGACTTTACCTTATGGAACATTTTTAAGCGTAATCATTCTCAACTTACAACTTATTGTTTATTTGGGTAATTTTATACATACCCCTACGCTTCATAGCTCCCTTCTTCTAACAATTATTATATGCAAAAATATTAGTTGTTCGCGGCCAACATTCTTAATGTGTTTGTAATAAATCATGCCATATAAATAAATAGTAGCGCTCCACCGCCCGCGGTGGGCACATCTTAATGCGCCCGCGGTTGATGTGGCAATGCCACATCATTGACACATCATCATACGAGTCACTATATTTTTCGTTTTTTTATTAATTTTATTTTTATTATTATTATTTATTGAATAATATTAAACTATACTCTAACCAATAAACCCTAGTCGGAAAGTGATAATTAATAAAAAATATTTAAATTTTTATATTTATCTACATGGCATGCCACATCAACCGCGGGCGGGTGAGCATTTTCGTATAAATAAATTATAATTTTTTGGTATAACTTATTAATTATTCATTTACATTTATAATTTATTAATTTGTGTATAGTATAATTTTTTAATATAAAAAATTATAGTAACTCATATATTTATATGACATTCCTTGTCCGTGTCACATTAGCTAGATACATTAATTGATAAAGAATATTAATTCACTAAAATAAATAATTAAAACATTTTTTCATTTTTTTTTATATACGATCCAAAACCTATTATCTGGAAGAAAACCATAAACGATATGGAAGGAGGTGGCACGCGGTTATGACTTAGGAACTCTGTGATCAAATGTCATGGAATAATATTGCTAGAAGTAGACGAAAGTTGTAATTAATTACTCCGGATTATTGTTCATATAATTTGGCATTATTATAGGCAAAATATATTTATGGGTTCATGGCATTAATTATAGGCAAAACCAAATTAACCAATTAGACCAATAGAATAGAGGATAGAGCAATCCTGATTTTTTTATTTTTAATTTGGTGTCAATAATAGCTCGGAAGGCTAGAACATTCTCGAGTTGCTCTGGCTTTATATAAATAATTTCAAATTATTATGATTATTATATATGATCTCTCTACTATCTACTCGTATAATCTCAAATAAATTAAATGAATATTTATAATATTCAAATATTATAATATAAGACCACGTACATAAATTTATATTTGAGATTTTTGTAAAAGTACACGTACATAGTATAAGACCAAAATCAAAACAATAGTAAAAAGATTTCGAAAAAGCAATACAAATTAAAACGAAAATAAATAAATAAATTTAAAATAGGAAATTAATCGAGGGTTAAACTGTATAAATAAGTGCTGCTGCGGTACCTTCCATAGGCTTGCCCACTCCTTCCTTCTCATTCTTCTTCTTCTTCTTCTTCTTCTAAATATAATTTCAATCATCATCATCATTATCCAAAAAGCAATCAATATACCCCATAATATTCCATAATATTTTGCCAATACAACCATGTGTGGATCTTCACTCCCCTCTCAGAATCTCACTCCCAACTCCATTAAGTTTCTTTGTAGCTACGGTGGTCGGATTATCCCTCGCTTCACCGACGGCAAGCTCCGTTATCACGGCGGCGAAACCCGCGTCCTCTCCGTTGACACCTCCATTTCATTTTCCGGTTAGTTCTTTATCATGTTGCCTCTATCTATCTATTTTCCGGTGCACTTAATTTATCACTTATTTGAATATGCATATTTCGCAATTTCGCTATAATTATAATTGTTGTGCGTGTAGTTCGTCGAGATTAAGTGCTGCAGATCTAGGGTATATATGTTTTAGGTATAATTTTGGGGAAATTTTAACATGATCTATTTTCCTTGATGAATTACAGAGCTGTTGGTGAAGATGGGTGAGATGTGTGGATCATCGGTGAGTTTGAGGTGCCAATTACCCTCGGAAGATCTCGATGCTTTGATATCGATAACCTCCGATGAGGATCTAGCAAATCTCATGGAAGAATACGACCGTGCCGCCGCGGCGACGTCGTCGTCCTTGAAGATCAGAGCCTTCCTCTCCACCCCCAAACCCACAAAAAAGGTGTCGTCACCTCCCTCCTCCTTAAGTAGCCGCGCCTCCACGCCCAAATCGCCTTTCTTTACATACTCCGGCGGCGGCGGTATACCTCCCCGGTGCCCGACCTCCGCCTCTCGGCCGTTCAAACGGCTCTCGTCAAACCCGCCGGCGAATCATACCGTTAGCCAGAAAGTTAGCGGAAAAATCCATCACCACCACCAGTTGATGTATCAGTGTCAAATTGGGCCGGGAAATAGTTGCCGCGTGGGTCGGCTTGTCCACAACGGCAACCACTGGCAATAGCAGAATGGGTTCTGGCAATAGCCAAATACCATTAATCCATCCTCTCCTATTATAGCATAATAATAATTATTATTATTATTTAGAACAGAAGTAGAAATTAATGGTAAAAATGTACATGCGATGTGTAAGGACGTTGATAGATAGATACGGGATGGATGTATATGAAATGATTGATGAACAAGGCAAGGGGATCCTATTTTTTGTTTATCCCCCGATTTTCATGCCATTTTTTATGTAATTTTTATGCTTAATTTCAGATCCATGCATACTTTTATAAGATTATTATTATGATGCTTGCTTATATTCTTTTAAGCTTTTAACCTTTTCAGTTGGTTCATTAATAATCAACATATTGAATTTCTCTCTTTTGAGAAGGCTTTCTTTCTTTTCTTAATTTCTTACAAGACCCTACTTATCCTGATATAAAAGATTCTAATATTAGATGGTTTAAATGCTCTAAATTTGTGTTCATCTTTTCTTTCATTCTGTAGAGCTTAACTGATTGGATCTTATTTTATTCGTCCTAGAATATTATTTTACTTAAGGATATCGGTTCCTTTCTCCATCTTTGTCCTGAAATTGAATGCAATGACAAAATCATTAATTAATGATGTTGAAAATGGGCATCATGGCTAACTCTCACTGGTTGGTTCAATACATCCATGCAAGTAATTACTAATTAATAGCTGCAGCAGAAAATAGTAATATAAAAGCCAAGGAAGGTGCATGAGTGCAGTTGAATTGGAATTATTGGACGTGGCCACTGCAAGGCACCAATAAATTAAATGAAAATAAACTTTCAACTTTTGTCAAAAATGGGAAGAAATTTGGTGCTCAATGAATGGGCCACGAACCAATCCATTCATACGAATGTTAGTTCTGCTATGTTTAGGTATACAGTAGTATCATATCGATTAAAATATTCACTTCCATTTACGGCTACTTTACCTATATGTATAAGATAATGTCAAGTTGCAAGAGTAGTCTAGTCTCATATAATGCTAGAATATGTGAATCATCTATTCTTTACATGTTTTTTATTTGTATAGAAAGGGTGGTATTGTTGCTATAACTGGTTTGGAGTTGTGCATGTAGAATGAAAAATGATGCTCTAGAATGATAGAACGCGTTGTGAATTTGTGTTATTTGGATTCTTTGGAACCAGGGGCGGATCCAGGATTTGCATTTAGGGTGGGCTGAAAAATAAAATTTTTCTTAACACTATATTTTATACATGCATAAAAATTTTGGGGTGGACTAATATTATATTGGACCTTAAAAATATACATATATAACACTAAAATTTTTGGACTTGCACCGGGCTAAAGCCCGGTGCAAGTAAAGGGTAGATCCGCCCCTGCTAACCATAGAAGGATGTGCTTTAACAATATGCCGAGTTGTGTTGAGAATTTAGTCCAGTTAATCAAAGTTTGTTTGTGGTTTTGGATTTCAAACATTTCTTGTAATATAGTGTTCTATATTTTAGGAGGCTGTATTTGTAATCCATCTATTTGCCTTGTGGTAATGTAATGTTGTTGTTTTGTAGTTTTGTTATAAAACTTGTTATTTATTGATGGGTTGCACCACTCGTGCAGTATCTTATACTCCCTCCGTCCCAACATACCTGACCCATTTTGCCATATCAGTATCTCCCAATAAACATGGCCCCTACCCAATGTAGAAATAATTAGCCCAATTAAGTGTAGTTAGGTTATCCCTAATTAAACACATTAACCCCAAAACCTAACATACTCTACCCATTCCCCACCCGACTGTTTCTCTCACCCACTCATTCTCTCTCAGTGTTCTCTCTATCTCTCGAACATTCTGAGAACCCTAGTTCGCCATTTCCATCTTCTCCACCCTTTCGCCTGCGATGAAGAACCTCCGTCATGCCTCACCCCCACCCATTTCTTCGAAGAAACCTAAGTTATCTGAGTTATTCTCTATTTTTAGGAGATTTGACTCGAAGATTGAAGGTGAAGACTCTGTCTCTTCGCCACCCCAACCTTCTGCCGTGATGAATCCTTCGAAAATCAACCTTATGTCATCTGATTTACCTAGTTCTCTCTCGATCTATGGTGAATCTGATGTTGTTTCACCTCTTACGCCTCCCCCACCTTCTGCCTTCTTGAATCCATCGATTCAAAACCCTAGCTCCACGGTCCTCCCTAGATCTCTCTCGATCTATGGTGGATCTGATGGTTTTCGGTCTCTTACGCCACCCCCACCCTCTGCAGTGATGATTCCTTTGTTTGAAAACTCTATCTCTTTTTTGTCGATCTATGGTGGAAATGATGCTTTTGAGTCTCTTACGCCACCCTCACCCTCTGCAGTGATGATTCCTTGTTCTGAAAACCTTAGGTCTTATGTCTCGATCTATGGTGGATCTGTGGCTGCATTTGACATTTCTCATGTCAAAACCGAGCCTTTTTGTGGATCTCTGAGCAGTGTGGTGGCGTTAGGCAGTGGAAGAGCTCAACCAAGGTAACGAGTGGTGGTTGTTGGAGGTGGAAGAGATGAAAGACTGAGCATAAAGGTTGTTCTTGGAGGTGGAAGATGTCAGCCACCTATTCTGAGTAGCTCCAATGATGGTGGCGAGTTAGGTAAAAATGTGATCTTTAACTGTATTCATTTTGATTTTGCTTATGTATGGTGATTGTGTTAACTTATATTCTAGTGTATCTTGATGATCATGAGGCAGTGATAAGAGCGGTGAAGAAAGGGGTGGGGTTCAGAGTGGCGATTCCTGAGCTGAATCATATGTTTTCTGAGCGGGGAGGTGGTGAAGACTAGGAGATGCTGTGTGAGAGTGAAGATGCAGATGGGTGAGATTGTTCCTCTGTGATTTTCTGTTGATCTCTGATATGTGATCTTTTATGTTGGTTGTGATCTCTGATATGTTGGGATATTACTGTGATGTTGATTGTGATCTCTGATATGTTTGTGTTGATCTCTAATATGTTGGGATTTCTGATATGTTGATGGTGTACTCTCTTCAGTCAGTAAAAACACAGTGTTGTTGATGAATGATTATGTGATGCTGAGATGATATGAACTATGCTCATTTTTTTAGTTTGAGATGATGAATCTGTGATAACTGATCTTGGTATGAGATGAGAAATATGTGAGAAGTATGCTACTTGATTGATTGGTCTGAGGAATCTGTGAGAAGTATGATGAGTAAGTATGTTGTTGTTTATAGTTAATGATACTGAATATGTGAGAAGTATGCTGCTTCACTGATTAGTCTGAGCATTTGTGAGAAGTGTGCTGCATGATTGTGTGTATTATGCTGCATGATTGCTTGAAGTTTGTTGCATGATTGGATGAGTAAGGCTACATCAATTTGTGTAAATCTGCATACACTTGCACTTTAATAAATAAAGTTGCATAATCTGCATATTTGCATACATTTGACAAAAACAAGATCTTTTTACACCTAAGGGATCTTGTGTGTTACACCTTAAACACACACACACCAAAAATATGTGTTTAATAGGCACAACACAACCAAAAAAGAGAAACCACTGCACTAGGAGGTACTAAAAGTAATCCCTAGGGCACTTACAATCTATTCCACAGGTAAAGTTCTCCCATTTTCAACCATATAGGTCATACATTCCCTAACTAAGTCTATAGGAACTTCCAAGTCATTTGGTAATGCATCAATCCTCAACAAAGCTTCTTTTCTCATATGTGGCATTTTGTACGTATTTTTCCCTTTAACCTTCATGATTTCAATCATGCAGCCTTGTAAGCTTAAAAATACCTTGTTAAGTGTCATAGGTGAGAGTGAATTGAATGATGCAATCACTACCTCAAGTAGTTGGTCCACATTATAGCTGGTTGTCTCTGTTTGAATGCTTTAAATTGCCCTGAACCACCCTAGGTCATTAACATTTGTGTCTGGAGAGTTTGGTGGTCGATGCACTAGCCTTATATCAAAGCCTTCACTACTAGCTGCCACCCTAAAGTCCTCATCTGTGTCTTTGATATGTGGCTTTGCATTATCATGTTGTATGAAGATCAATTTTGATGCATCTCTAGGTCATTTAGCCTTGATTGAGGGAATAATCTAAAATAGAAACACATTTAAGCACATTTAGAATGCACTATATATGAAATTAAAATTGATTTTAATGTTGCATTTAAGCTGCATTTAATGCAATATCAACTGAAATTAAAAGCAACATTTAATGCAAATTTAAATTTGAAATTGAAAGTGCTCAACTATGAATCTGAAAGTACATTTAAAGCAACAATTAATGCAGCATTTAAAGCATTTAAAGCTACATATACCTGAGTAATTAAACATTATTTGATTATATCCTTAGTGATGGACTGTATTGGCTTTATTTCTAAGGTACCTTTAAGCCTATACTTTGAGTTTCTTTTGGCTGGTACCTTTTCAACAAAGGGGAATATGTATATCTTACCATCAAACACTACACTACCATTAGCATCAAATATAGGTCTAGAGACAACACATATAAACATGACTTTTGTGATGAATTTTTTGCTTTTGCATGTTCTATGTGGTTCGGCCTCCCCCGGGGTGAGGTAGAACCTATGTGCAGTTTTAGAAATGTAGAACCATTTCTCATCTATATGAACTGTACATGTTATTCATATTCTTGAACTTCAAGATATTCAATGCTCTATCAAACTATAAGGCCTCCAATGAAAAACTAAGCCTCAATGAGAGTCCGGTTTGATAGCGTTTGAATGAGCTTTGATCAGTCCATCTTTGATCCATCTTCCCACTGTACTTTTGCTGACTGAAATGTCTTTTGCCAACTTCCTTATAGTGCTTCTTTTGAAGAGATCTAAGCTCTCAATGAGAGTTCAATCAATGTGTACTCGTTTCCTTCTTGTTTGTGTTTTTTTTTTCCATTTTGCACACAAATAATCTGCCCTCTCTGTCTTTGTATCTTTGCAGCTGCCCACAGTTGAGTCACGGTGTGCTTCGAGACATTGAAGATGGAGTATGCTTCCTTCATTTTGCCACGGATGACCTTCCCATCCTTCGAGTTATTCAATAAGTATTGAATAATCTCATTTCTTTCTTCCTCACTAAGTTCTTTTTCTCTCATTTTGTGTTTGGAAATGATAGGTGAAGCAACTGTTTTTTTTTTCAGTAGAAGTTGTGTAAGTGTTGTAATGTTAGAGTGTTACCTGTATTTGTAAAAGATGTTTGGAGGGAAATTTGGTGGGAAAATTGAAAGTAAATTTTCACTTTGTACTTTAAGTGGGAATCTTGAAGTTAATGAAAATTTCACTCTTTGTTTCAGTTTTAAATTTCAGTTTTTAATTTCTGTTTTTACGTTTCTGCACTTAAATTTCAATTTTTAAATTTCAGATTAATTAAGATTATAAGTTTGGAGGACACTGGATAATTAATTAAATTTAACAGATTAAAAAATTCATTTATAAAAAAATTACAAATTAAATAATGAATTAATTAAATGAGTTTGAAAAATTAAATTTATTCACAGATTAAAAAAAATCACAAGAATTAAAGAATAAAAAAAATATGGAATATAAATATAGATATATTTGGAGTTGTAAGCATGTACAAATACTTAACAAAAGAGTAAGTAGGTAATTAGTAAGGATGTCTTGGTCTGCGGACCGGAAAGAAGGGGGTCATGTTTATTGGGACGGAGGGAGTATTTTTTATTTACCGAAAAATAAAGTTTAATGTTATAATCTACCTATTGTATAATGTGAAATTATATAATATACATGGGAAAGTACTTTCATTCAACGATCATCAACTCACTGTGTTCTTACTTTGCAATTTTGATGTGGCCGGTTTATATATAGGGAAAAAATTAAAAATACCTAAAATCTAAAATCTACATGTTAGATATAACCAAAACCTAAAACACCATGTATAAAATACCCACTTTATTAAAAGTGGTTAGAATTTGACTATGTTTTCCTAAATTCAATGCAATATTAAATTAGAATAACCATTTGAATACATTTTTCTCCAAAATTCTCTTTCCTTTTCTCTCTCCCTTCGTCCATCACCACCGTTTTATTCTTTTCATGATCTAATCACATATTATGTATTTATATAGTGTATTGATCATATTTAATGGACAACCAGTGGCTAAACCTCATCCACCGATGGTTAGCCTTGCACTCGGTGGATGATATATGTTGAGTTTGTGCCACCGGTTGTAGAGTATTCTATGTGTAAATTACTGTTTGAGCTCGAATATATGACAAC
>JAPKLX010000064.1:1098121-1228237 GCA_026898415.1 Leonotis leonurus
GGTGGCTACATCCCAATAGAATAATTTATATATAGTTTGTTGATCATTTGATCATTTATTTAGACGTTGTTGTTATCCATTTTCTATAATTTTCTTTATAGAATTAACATTTAATTTGTATACTAAAATTTTCTTTTACTTCTTATAATTTTTTATTTCACATTTACTATTTAATCAGAGAGAAATTAAATTGTTGGACAAATCATGAGTTAATAATGAAGTAATCATTCATATATAACAACAAACATTTGTTGATTTCAATGCAATGTGTAAGAGAATTTTAAATTTTTTAAAAAAAGTGAGTATTTTAACATGTACATTATATTTTGGGTATTTTGTGCATGTACACATTGCAAAATGGGTAGTTTTACCCATTAACATTTATATATATATATATATGACTGATGAGTCATTTTATATTTGATCATCTTCGGAGGACTTTTTCAACAAATTATATTCTAGCTAGTGAAATAAATTGTAATTACAAAAAAAATAAACAAAAAAAACTTTAAAATTCTAGAAAGAATTAAAAAAAAAATTAACCATATTTTCCCCATAAAACTTTGCTGAATTAAAATGAAATTAAATACATGAAGAAGAAGCTGCAAATTAAGGATAAGAGGAAAAGTGGGTTATAAGGTTATCCTGTCCCCACCCATGTGGATTCACTATGAACGAAAAGGAAACTAAATTGACTTCCAAAGGTATCATTATCATTATCATTATTATTATCCTTATTGAACAATAAGGATTACTTTTACTTAGGAAATGATTACTGATTATTAAAACTTGGTTTAGTGTGTGCTTTAAAAAAAATTATCTCGTGGGGGCAACATATTAAAGAAAATACGACTGTGATTTCATGTATGTTTCTGATATTAAAATCTAGAATTCTATATATTATCCTATATCTTTATTGAGAAGAATCTCCATGAACTTTAAGCTCTATATACATAATAGACCTCTGAAAAGGAAAGAAAAATTTTTCATTTAGTTTGAGAAGAGAACTTTGTGTGCTTTTTTCATGACAAGCTCAACACTACACTTTTTAATCAGCAAAAAAGGCCTATAACTAATTATATTTGTGGATAAGTAGTAAGCTTGTTGAGTTGTTTTCACACTTCTATTAAACTTTAAAGCATTTATAATGATGAATTCATCTAATTCCACACGTACTTCCTATAACATGAGTGGTACTAAAAATCGAGGCAGTTCTCATGGGATTTTTTTTCAACCACAGAGTACATAGTAGTATCCACAAATTACGATCGATATAAATAATTACTCGACTGTCCCAATTTTAATTAAAAAATTAATAAAACACTCACAATTTTAGTCAAACGAGATTAATAGAGCACGCTGATGGGCGGGAGCATACTATATATAATGATTCCATCATTCACGAAAAATCAAAAGAAAAAGTTATTTCAAAGACCCACACCCAAGTTCCATAGTTTTTGGTCCGCTATCACAATCATAATTTTCCTACTCCAAGAGGGAAAGACACTTCCCTTTTGGGCCGGTTGTGGGCGAGGAAAGATTCGAACCCCGACACTGTGGTTCGTAGCCACGTGCTCTAATCCTATGAGCTACAGGCCCCACCCCATCTCCAATGGATCTGTTCCCGGGAGTACCCTCAAAGCTTTAAAAATTGAGAAATTGAGAATAGGGCTAGGATAAATTTTAACACAAAATGAAAGGAATTAATAAGCTAGAGAAATGGATGCATGTATTTATGAGGTGTGAATTAATCCAATCTAATGATCGCAGCCACAAGTACTAAAATATCAACATCAACTAGCTTAAACATAACACGAAAACGGATTAAAACAAATTGTGTCTTAGAATTGAAAGGTTGAATATGATATAGGGACTTCTTCGAGGATGAACAGATGCACAAATATAATTTCTAAATTTATATACACACACATATATATTATAATTATATATTACATGCATCAATGCTAGCTTCATTTGTTAATGCAATTCACATAGCAATGAAAAAATAACAAAAAAGTATTAGTTATATGGTTACATACGCCCATAATTTAATTTCCACCTCGATCATCCAACTTTTTTTTATTTCAGTTTGATCTTTACTAATGTTGTTCAAAATGGATATGTTTACAAAAACCATTATATGTATATATCATCCTTCAACGCCCAATTTTGCATAATGTTCATATCATATCTCCTTTGTAATCTTCTTTATATAAAATAATCTAAGTGTAGAGTGAGCAATGTTGAAACGTAACCCATTAGTAGTAGCAGACTTTTTTTGTTTTGTTTTGAGAATATTAGTAGCAGTCTTGGTATTAATTAAAGTGGGGCCTTGGAATTCTGTTACCAACAGGTAATCTAATTAGGTGACAATCTTTCAATGCGACTGATATTGGACCACTTAGAGTGCATGGACCACCAGAATATGTAGTTAGACACGCTTTCATTCATTTGGTGATTATATCATATCGTGCCACTTGCTTCTATTTCATTATGGATTAATTCATTCACCAAATTAAACTATCATTTTCCTCAACTCTAGAGAAGATCTAGGATTTGCAATTCTTTTACCTCATGAAAAAGTTTATTTATTTATATTTAGTAGAAGGTGGAATATCACTATGGAAAGGTGTGTTTCTAAATTATTTTTAGATAAGGCCAAAGCCCATAAGGGGCGTGCGTGGTTAGGTTAAATCAGGGTCTTTACTTTACTTTGAATTTTGGACATCTTTAGGACTATTGGAAAGCCCATCTATGAAATACTGCACTATCTTAAAATTAATTGACTGGGCTTATAAAAGTTCAATTTGATTTTAGGCTCCACAAAATAAATCATAATCCGCAACCCATTAAATGTATGTGTCGTCGTGAGTAAATTTGTTTATTATTATTATTGCACACACACTGTAATGTGTATTTATAATTCATCTACATACATAACTTCAATTATAACCAGTTATCGCTTTAACACATGCACCACTATTTTCATTGATAGGATATGGCCCATCAATAAAGTCCAAACAGAAGCAGCTCGGCGGCCCAACACCTCAGCCCATTGAGAGCAGCTCGGCCGGCCCAATAGCTCGGCCCACTTGGTGTAAACCGCCATTGTGCTTTCTATAAATAGCTAGATTATAGCTAGATTAAGACATATATACATATTCAGATTGAGACATTCACTCTGTAATCCATATTTCAGCTCTCAACAAATTCATAATAAAAGAGCTCTCCTCTCCGTGGACGTAGACTTCATTAAAAGTCGAACCACGTAAATCCCGTGTCATTTATTCCCTAACCATCGTGCAAATCTCACCTCGAAAATCAGTGATCGATCACTGGCGCCGTCTGTGGGAAACGAAGTAAATTTTGTGTCCGATCACTATCTCCGAAGTGAAAACACAATGGTTCGATCCACCCGATCTACTGCTATAGCTGCTGCTGCTAAGGGAAAGCAAAACGAGACCGAAGTATCTCGTAATCCGCCTCGTATACCTACCAACGAAGGAGATGGACACCATGCTCGGTCCAGCAGGCAGGCCACAAACCGCCGAACTCCCGAAGGCCATGTAGAAGATATCCTTTCTCATCAAGCTAGTGACTCCATTAGCAGTGGAAGGTTAAACCAAAATCGTCAAGGGAATACCACACTTCAACCTTTGCTCGGCGAGGCGCTCAAAGCATATCTGGATCTTCACGAGCAAGATTTCCTCAAATTCGCCGAACAACATCAACAACGAGGTCAGTGCGAAGAGGATGAAGTGGGACCATCACAACGGCCCCAAGCTTCGGAGCAAATTGCCGAGGAAAGGGATGACGAAGTCCTCCGAAGACCAAATGATCGCCGAGGAAACATTGCTTCACCTCGGCGAGGCTCAACCTCACCTCGTCAAAACGTCGACCATTACCGACGTGACGAGGAACACCGAAGAAAGACTCCACCTCGTCAAAACGTCGACCATTACCGACGTGACGAGGAATATCGAAGAGAGAAGACGCCACCTCGTCGAAACGTCGACCATGCCCGACGTGACGAGGACGACCACCGAGAGGGAAGATTCACTGTTTACAGTAGAATCATTACCCCCTTCACCAACAAAATTCTCTACACACCACTCCCTTCAGCATACAGGGTCCCGCCAATCAAACCCTATAACGGTTCCTGCGACCCGAGCAACTTTTTGTCGCAGTACCAGTATAATATGCTGAACCAGGGACTGGCCGAGGATGTTTATATGTGCAAAGTCTTCCCCGAATTGTTGGTGGACAATGCACGGAAGTGGTTTGATAACCTCCCTCGCTGTAGCATAGGGTCGTATGCCGACCTTCTGGATGCCTTTGAGAGGCGTTTCTTCCAAAAAGCCGAAGCAAAAATTAGTTCGGCCCAACTCCTTACCTTAAAACAAGGACGAGGAGAATCCATTAGCGACTTCCTAGCTCGGTTCTACAATGAGAGCCTCAAGGTCGATCGCCTTTCGGATGATGTCCTCATTTCGGCGTTTCAAAACGCCATTCACTCCGGCACACTCTTCAGGGAGCTCGTAAAAGAGCGCCCCCAAACCTCCAAACAGCTATGGAGGATCGTTGATGCATTTGCCGAAGCAGATGAGGCAGATAGGAAGAAACGAGCCACTGACCGACCTGAAGGTCAGGATAAAAAGAGAAGGGAGGAGCGAGCTGATCAAGGACAGCCTCGACGAGGCGCTCTTGAAAGAATCCAACGAGGTCCATTAGCATCTCGCCTCGGACCTCGGCCTAATTCGGAGCAAGATCGGTTCGCTCCGCTGAACAGATCTCGGGCGGAAATTTATGAGCTTCACGCAAACTTGTTCCGGAGACCTCCACCGCTGTCCCGAACTGGGTCAAGCAGACGATCACGGGATAAATACTGCGAGTTCCATGGAGGTCACGGCCATGACACCGAGGAGTGTCGCAATCTCACCTCGAATGATTAAAAGCTAATCCAGCAAAAGTTAAGGTCGTCCAGGAGATGCAAGCGCCGAAGTCGGTACACGATGTGCACCGGTTGACGGGCTGCTTGGCCGCGCTAAGTCGATTCCTATCTAAAGCAGTCGAGAAGCAACTCCCGTTCTTCAAAATCCTTAAGAAGGCTCCAGACTTCGAATGGAATGACGAACACAAGTCAGCCTTCGAGAATTTGAAGAAGTACCTCGACAACTTGCCCACTTTGTCCGTCCCAAAGGAAGACGAGGTTCTTTCCTTATACCTTGCCGCTTCGGACGAATCAATAAGTGCAGTCCTAGTTCGGGAAGCACCTCGGCAATTGCCCATATACTTCATAAGCCGAGCCTTGAAAGGGCCAGAAACGAGGTACCAACCCTTGGAGAAGGTCGCACTCGCCTTAGTGAACGCTGCGAGACGTCTTCGACCATATTTTCACGCTCACCCGATACAAGTATTGACCGACCTACCACTTCGGCAAGTGCTTACGAAGCCTGAAGCTTCGGGGCGAATCGCCAAGTGGGCGGTCGAACTTGGCGAGCACACAATCTCCTTTGCACCTCGGCAAGACATCAAGGGGCAAGCGCTGGCAGATTTCCTGGTGGAAACGGTATTCGCCGAGCCTCCGAAGCCTACCGAACCTGCCAAGGAGAATACCGAAGAGAAAACACCGAAGACACCCCCCGTAGACTGTTGGAAGGTCTATGTCGATGGGGCATCGGGCAAAAAGGGAAGCGGAGCTGGAGTTTTGTTCATTAGTCCGGAAGGGAAGCAACTCCCTTACGCTTTACGGTTAAGCTTCCCAACCACCAATAACGAAGTGGAATACGAAGCTCTAATAGCCGGACTTCGCCTCGCGCAAAGCCTTCAGCTACGGACCATCCAAGTCTACAGTGACTCCCAAATCATAGTGAGCCACGTCCTTGGAAAATACGAAGCGCGAGATGAAAGGATGAAGAAGTATCTCCACAAAGTCAGAACTTTACAAGAAAACTTCTCATACTTCGAGTTGATGCGAATCCCGAGAGGCGAAAACGACCGAGCTGATGCATTAAGCAAGCTCGCGTCGTCATCCACAACCTCTCCGGTAGAAGAAGTCACAACCCGAAGTATAGATGAAGCCGAAGTGAACGCAGTACTCGATGACGAGCCGAGCTGGATGACACCACTTCAGGATTATTTAGAAAGAGGTGAACTCCCTGACGATAAAATTGAAGCTCGGAAGCTTCAGAACAAGTCAGTTAAATATATCTTGGATCGGGGAGTATTGTACAGAAAATCCTATCTTCAACCTCTTCTAAGGTGCGCGGGACCCAATCAAGCGGACTACATCCTACGCGAAGTGCACGAAGGATCCTGTGGCAGTCACGTTGGAGCTCGGACTTTAAACAGAAAAATTATGAGATGGGGATACTATTGGCCGACCATGCTTCAGGACGCAGTCGACCTCGTCAAAAGATGTCCGAAGTGCCAAATTCATGCAACAATAACGAGGGTACCTCAAACCGAGCTGACCACCATGCAAAGCCCCTGGCCCTTCATGCAATGGGGGATAGACATCGTCGGTCCCTTTGAGCAGGCCCCCGGCCAACTACGATTCCTAATAGTCGCCATCGACTATTTTACGAAGTGGGTAGAGGCCGAGCCTCTTGCAAAAATTACGAGCAAAAAGGCCCTCAACTTCGTTTGGAAGAATATAGTTTGTCGCTTCGGTGTACCTCACATCCTCGTCTCGGATAATGGAACTCAGTTCACGGACAAGACATTTAAAGAATGGTGTGACGAGCTCAACATTCAACAGAAATTCACCTCGGTAGCGCACCCTCAAGCGAATGGTCAGACCGAAGTCACGAACCGGACAATAGTCAAAGGTTTAAAGACTCGTCTCGACAAAGCCAAGGGAGATTGGGCCGAAAACTTACCCCAAGTCCTATGGTCCTACCGAACTACACCTCGGACGTCCAATGGAGAAACACCATACAGCCTCGTCTACGGAACCGAGGCAGTAATCCCAGTAGAGATCGGTTTGCCGAGCCCCCGAACTATAAACTTCACAACCGATGCCAATGAAGAAGGCCTCCGAACTAATTTGGACTTGTTGGAGGAAAAACGAGAGCGAGCCTACATACAAGAAGCTCGGTACAAACAACAAGTAGCTCGGTATTACAACAATCGAGTGAAACATCGACAGTTTCAAATAGGCGACCTCGTTCTCAGAAATAATGAAGTTAGCAAGGCGGAGAAGCTCGGTAAACTCGAAGCTACCTGGGAAGGTCCTTATCAAATCCAAGATGTCCTCGGCAAAGGCTCATACAAGCTCGTTCACTTATCTGGGGAGCCAATACCCCGAACTTGACATATTTCTCATTTAAAGAAATATTATTTGTAATTTATGTAGTTCGGATATTATTAAGTTCGTTTATGAAACATTTATTGTATACTTACTACATCAGGTCCAAGTCAAGCTAAAACTCCAAATTGAGAGTAGAAGTCAAAACGCGCGTGAGGAGACCACTCCTATCGATTACATCGACAAATAAGGGACTTCAAAGCCAAAACTTCATCCTCAGACGAAGTGGCGAAGTCAAAACGCGCATGAGGAGACCACTCCTATCGATTACATCGACAAACAAGGAACTTCAAAGCCCAAACTTCGTCCTCAGACAAAGTGGCTAATTCTGAGCCTAAACTTCGTCCCTAATCGAAGTGGCTACCCGAAGTCTCAAAACTTCGCCTTCAACCACCCGAAGTCTCCAAACTTCGCCTTCAGACGAAGTAAAACTTCGGTGTCGAACGAAGTGATTACGAAGTACGAGACAGTCATCACAAGAATTTGAAGCAAACTTGATTATACATATTGAGTAAAGCTTTAGAGAAGTAATAACAAAAATTGTATTTATTTTCATGAATACATATTACAATCAGCTTGGAAGGTCTGAGCCCGGAGACCTAAGACTATAGCTAAGGTATCTCTCTACAAAACCCTGGCCCGAGCTCGAGCTAGCGCCATGGCCAAGCACGGAGTCTAAAAAGGCCATGCCTTCACCACGGCCAAAGCTCCTTCCGCGGCCTCGGCTCGGCGGTGCTGATCGACCTCGGCCTAGAGATGCAGCTCTACCTCGGCCTCGGCCTCTCACCACACGTCGGCCACCACCTCGCGCCATGATGGCTTGTGTTTGCTCTCGAGTCAAGGCCGCGCTGGGCGGCTGCACCCCCTCCAAGTTGCCCTCCAAAAAAGCTTGTGAAGCAGGATCGAGCCCGGCATTCTTGGACTCGATCCACCTCTTCAGCTTCGGATTTCTCTTCAAAACAGTTTTATACATAGATCCGAGCTTGAGAAGCGCCTCTTCCTGCTCGCGAACTTGCCAGGAGTCATCGCCGTACCTTTCTCGGTACTCCCTTGCTCGAGCTCGGATCTCCTTTATTTGTGTAGAGACCTCGTATATGGTCAGGCCACCGCTTCTATGTATACGGTCCTCGTACTCTTCGTGCTCCTCGGCGACTGCCTTAAAGGTCTGAAGGTCGTCCTTGACCTGCTTGAACTTATCCTCCAGCTCCAGAAACCTCGCATGCTCCTCGTCAAGCTTCTCCTGTGCCGACCTAAGCTTCGCCTCGAGCTCGGTTTCGATGTTGGTAGCTCGGCTTTTCCAACACGCGATCTCAATCTCGGCAGCCTCGGCAGCACGACGAAGCTCACTTATTTGTTGTTCAGCATGCGAAGTATTGGAGAAAAAAGCAGGCTACAGCAACAAAAAAAAAAAAAAAAACAACAAGTAGTTCAGCACAAGACAGTTCGGTGAAAGGTACTTTTTATATATACTTGGCAAAAAAGCACCGCCCTAATGGCGACGTGATACAAGCTAAAAAAAAAAAAAGAGAAGAGAAAAAGCTAACTATCGCCGACCTCGGGCTCCTCGTCGTCGGCCCCCGCTCCTCCCTCGGCATCAGCAGCCGCTTCCCTGGCGAGATCGGCGATGACCGCCTCTAGGTCGTCATCCCAATCCACCGGGCACCGCCGCACTGCCTGCTCGGAGAGCAGGGACCTCTCCCGCGCCAGCCTTTCGACCACCGGGATCGCCGCGGTGTGCTCCACGAGTACTTCGGCGTACTCCCGCAGCATCTCTTCCTTTGTCACCACCTCATACCCGTACTTGACTTTATCAAGCTCGGGGTAATCCTTGGCGACACGGTCGAGCACTGCCAAAGTAATCGGCGTACTCATGGCGCTCACCAGCTGCGCCGCCACTGTGCCGAAGTACTTAGAGCGGAAGATCCGCTCGGCAAGCGCCCGGAACACTCTGCCCTGCTCCGCCGCCTCCTCCCGCTCTCCAGCCAGCTCGGCCCTCAGATTGGCGACCTCGACCTCGAGGTCGGTCGCCCTCCTCCTGGCCGCCTCCGCCGCGCCCACCGCCTTCGTCGCCTCCGACCTCGCTTCCCCGAGCTCGGCATTCAAGGCCCTGAACTGCTCAACTCCACCGACGATGAAGCTCGAGAGGGCACTCAGCCCGTCCAGTGCCACATCCGCCTCCTGCACGGAATATATCAGCACAAGAAAGAAGAATTGAGGAAGCGAAATAAATAAGGCTATTCTCTACTCACCTCGGGAAACGAGGTCCTTTGAACCGACCTCGACCCGGATGCCTGAGCACCCGAGCTTCTCGCCTCCCTCCCCGGCGACGCCAGGTCAATCACAGGCGGAGTCACCTCGGCCTCCGCCCTCTCCGCCCGATCCCGGCGTGGCGTCTCCTCGACGGTCAAGGTCCTCGCCCTCTTCCTCTTCTTCCTCTCCATGGCAGCTTCCAAAACTTCAGGATTCACTGCAGAGAAAACAAAGTATTAGTCCAGTTCGGATGAACGAAGTCAAAACACTAGTTCGAATAAACGAAGACAAACTACACTACGGAGCCTCACCCGGATCCACGTCGGCCAGGGCGTCACATGGGCTCAGCCCGTGCCTCGACAGCTCCTCCTCGGCGTAAGTCCTTTTGACGGCGCCGAGGTCCATCAAGCTCGTCTCGAGCTCGCCGACAGGATCCACCCTCAGTTGCGGGCCAAACTTGGCCGCCGACCAGCCGTGGAGGGGCACGCCTTCAGCTCGGCAGAAAAAAAACTTCTTCTGCCAGTTCGACACTTTGGATGGGGTGACCAACTTAAACTTATTTACAGGCGAGAGGTATACCCACCCAGTTGGCCCCCGCTTTACCCTAAAAAAACGGAGTAAAGACTCCAACGACATCGGCCCACCTCGGCGACCAATCTCGACACAAAAACCTATTACCTGCTTAATGGAGGCAGGCGCGAACTGACCCAAGGGGAGCTCGAACTTATCTAACAGTTCGACAAAAATACGATGTAGAGGAAGACGAAGACCGAAGTTAAGATAGTCTTCGTACATGGTAAAAAACCCTACAGGGGGAGAACAACCTCTATCCTCCGCCCTAGGTAATATAAACTCAACAGACTCAGGAAAACAAAATTTTCTAGCTAAGTTGGACATTTGGGATTCACTCATGCTTGAGGCGCACTCTAAGGCAACCTCCGACCCAGCCAAAGGGGGATACTCTATAAGCCTAGAGATTGGGGGTAGAGCCGCTCGGGTAAAAACCCTCACGGTGACCCTTGCCGGAACACTCCTATGGGGCGACGGAGATTCAATCTCCCTACCACTCGGAGTACGAGAAGAGGAAACAGAAAAGGCAGAAGAAGAAGTAGACGCAGAAGCCATGATAGCAAAAACTTACTTGGTTGAACGGTGCGAATAAAATCTCTCGAAAGATGAAATCGACAAATAGCAGAAAGGCTTGGAGCTTTTTGCAGAAGGAAAAGAGAAACTAGGGTTACAAAAAGTGAAAAGTGTCTGTTAGCTTCCAAAGGAAGCCTTTATAGACATCACTTCACCTTTTCCCAACCGCCTCTTTTCAAAATCCCGCCTTTTCAACATCTCCAACAAAAAGGCGACACGTGTCACCCACGACCCTCTACAACAGCTGTCTTCTACTACCGCGAGTACTACCTCGGCTTCAGCCAGATCATCCCCTCGACCTCGGCTTCAGCCAGATTCACTTCGACCTCGACAACGGCAAGATCTTCACCTCGTCACGATCTCCACCTCGGTGCCGATCTTCTTTTAAGGGGGGGGGGGGATATGGCCCATCAATAAAGCCCAAACAGAAGCAGCTCGGCGGCCCAACACCTCAGCCCATTGAGAGCAGCTCGGCCGGCCCAATAGCTCGGCCCACTTGGTGTAAACCGCCATTGTGCTTTCTATAAATAGCTAGATTATAGCTAGATTAAGACATATATACATATTCAGATTGAGACATTCATTCTGTAATCCATATTTCAGCTCTCAACAAATTCATAATAAAAGAGCTCTCCTCTCCGTGGACGTAGACTTCATTAAAAGTCGAACCACGTAAATCCCGTGTTATTTATTCCCTAACCATCGTGCAAATCTCACCTCGAAAATCAGTGATCGATCATTCATGTTCGTGCATATAAAATAATCCATATCGTTTTGTTTTCCATTAATATAATTAAGTTCCCATGCCAGAACCTTCGAACATCACAAGTTCACATAGAAGATGAGAACGGTCTTGGTACTCTTGCTAGTTGGATTATTTGTAATCAATTAAAAATAAAATATATAAGTTTTTGCGACGCCCAACTACGAATAGTTTAATAGATTAATCCATCAAGCATTGTATTTGTATGTATGTATTATATTGGTACTCTGAGCCGATCTAGCTAGCCATCTAAAAATAGTCCAGATTTGCCCAATATATTTAGTATATTATAATGGAACCCATTAATATTCGTCATTGAAGTAGTCCCCAAAAGACATATACTATATAATACGGTGCATAAAAAAGTATATATACGACCGACCACAAAAGGGCTGTTTACTGTCTAGAACTATACCCAATGCTAATAATGTGTGATAAATATGAGCAGATAACTCAGAAAGTGTAAAAGTTTCATAAGACTTTAATATCTTCACCAATATTATGAGGCGTTTTTAATAATTAAAATAAGAAGGCGAGCAAAGTGTATAAAACTGTTGATCATTAATTGACAACCACCACTCCAACAGGCAACAAGCAGCAGCAGCAGCAGCCGCCGCCTACACTA
Organism: Leonotis leonurus; assembly: GCA_026898415.1. Classification (NCBI taxonomy): domain Eukaryota; kingdom Viridiplantae; phylum Streptophyta; class Magnoliopsida; order Lamiales; family Lamiaceae; genus Leonotis; species Leonotis leonurus. Next base: position 1,110,212 of record JAPKLX010000064.1, read on the forward strand.
CAATTCCAAATGGGTTTTGCTTTTTCAGGAACCATCCATCTACTATACTAATTATATCAATTTTTCATCATAAACATTTAACACATGCAGGATCATCAAATTTAAAATTATACTAGCGAAAATAACAAAGTCATTCAGTTCACATCAAATATAAATAAAAAATAAGAAAAGTGAAGCCACCATAAGTAAGGCGTGTACTACTATTTAATAAAGTTAATACTAGTAACGAGAGGTGCATTAATATTTAATACATAAAGAAAGAAAAAGGAAAAGGAAAAGGAAAAGGAAAGTGAACAAACTTTCCTTCAAGTCAGTAGTCACAATGCGGGATCTGGCCAAAATATGAGGCCTGTAAATATTAATTTTTTTTTTAAGAAATACAAAAATATTGATTGTTGACGCTGACCTCGAACTGTGTCGTGGATCACGTGTATGGATGTTCTCGCACGTTCATATGTCGTAGGCCCCATTCTCTATCATTGCTGCTACCAAACTTTTTTCCTCTTTTTTATGCTAAAGCATACTGCAAACTTGTATTTTTAATAAAAAAATATTACAACACTAATAAGCTTAGCGAATTTTTTAAACTTAGTGGCAATTTTGATTAAACTCTAATGCTAAACTCATAATTTCAGGTCAGATAATGCGCATCTTTACACCAGTTTGATTTTTTCCATTATAAAATATAAAGAAAGAAAAAAAAACTTGATTTTGTTCGAACTTGGAACAATTTGTAATTACATAAAAGAAATAAAAACTAGGACCACTCGTCTAGTATCATAGCTCCATCATTAATGATTAGTGGATGAGGCTTGAACTCGTGGCTTTTTGCTATAACTTTACACCTTAATTATACAGTATTCAAACATAATTAAATTTAAATTAAGAAATAATTAAAATTAATTACCATGGGAGTGGCCGGTGAGAGAAACCGACCACATTGACATAGTATCTTCGTCCTAGCTGTAATTTTAAAATTATTATTATGTAGGCTCTGTGTTTTGCAGATGCAGCAAAAACAGTGCGTTAATTGTTATTTTAAAATGTATGTAATTACTCATGTGCATTTGGAATAAGATTGTATGAATGCTATTTCAATCATATTGTTAATAGATCCCAACAAAAAAATTGGATATTCAAAATGATGTATTTCTGAATGCTTGTCAGTGATCATGTGAGACATGTTCTTGTGTTGTGCCTCTCTCTCTCTATTGGGTCACTTCTCTTTTATTTCAAATATAAATCTCTCTATAAGGAGGTTTCATTTCAAGGAGACTTGGCTCGGTTTATAAGTTTATAAGTTTTTTAAAAGCTTGTAAATTCCCTAAAAGTGTTTGATAGGGGTGAATATCAGGTCAAATTCAAACTGATCCGTTAGAATCGAAGATTCAAATTTTTTTTAAAAATTGACCGACCCAGACCGAGGGAAACCTCAGGAACAACCCAGACCCGAACTTCGGGTTCCGTCCAACCTGAAAAAAAAATCATAATATTTTTTCCCATTTATATATACCTTGTTTTAATATTCACCAAAAAAAATTTGAAAAAAAATAATTAAATATGTCTTTAGGTTAAATATTCTCGATTCACAATAAAAATATAAACAAAAAATCAATTTATAACATAATACTTATTTCATTCATTTTACCACAAGTTCATAAATAAAAATAAATAAATAATATTATATATACTATATATAATTCTTATTAATTATATACAAAAATATTTAAAATATAATACTTTTTTATTAAAAATTAAAAAAAATATATTTTTTATGTGTATGGGTCAGTTCCGAGTCCAATGAGTTTGAATGAGTTTTGACCCAAACCGACCCGGTAGTTTACAAGTCTTAAAAAAACCCAACCTGGACCATGTCAATCAACGGGTTGGACGGGTCGGTTTTGCACACCCCTAGTTTGGTATAATAAGCTATTTGAGAGCTTATAAATTTTAAAAATAAGCTTTTGTAGCTTATAAGCGTTTCAAAAAATAAGTAGTTTCACTCTAACTTATTTTGTCATTAACTTATAAGTTACAATAAAATTACATAAATAATCTCACAATATTTTATTATTTACAAGCATTAAAGAAAAGAGTTTTTATAAAAAAAAGTAATGACCTCTTTGGTCTTTATTTAAAGAGCTTATAATCTCATTTAAAATATACTCAATGTGGGAATCATGCAAGCTTGTTCAATTTAATAAAATACAATGCTCACATAAATAATAAACAAACTTGATTGTGAGTCAGTGAGCAGAGCAAAGTTATGTGGACAACTTGAATTAACGGTCCTACTCATCACCTTATGTCAAATGAATAATAATATGTATACATATGAATGCGAGCAAAGTCAATGGACAAAGTTCTACTCAACATTAATGAAAAATGATCCGTATATGTATATAAATGAATGCGAACAAAGTCAATGGACAATTGAATAACGGTTATGTTCAACATTAATATATATACAAATGAATGCGAGCAATGTCAATCGACAACATGAATAACGGTCCTACTCAACATCAATATCAAATTACCCGAAATATCACTACTAGAAAATATACGTGAGACTACACTTGAAAGTGTCCATGCAATTTGAAAGTGTCCATGCAATTGTGTTATTGTGGCATTTTAACTATCATGGCACTTAAGTAAGTGCCATCTAAAACGATGTCATAATAGATAGAGTGTAGCTTTAGACTATATTTAATTACATTTAACTTTGCCACCATAAGTCACATATAATCACACATTTTAGTGTAATAAAATGTGGCTTGTGACTACTCTACCTTTTCCATTTAAAATGACACGAAAATTAAATTAAAAATTTACATTTTCCTCCTTTAAATATTAATAATTACATATTTCACCTTTTATAAAATATTTTACATATTTACTATTTAAATAATTATTTATTTTTCCTATTCCTATTCACGTTTATTACATATACTATGTTCAAATTTCTATAAATATTTAATATAATAAATAATATATTTAATTTTATATATATAATAACAACAAAATATGTAAAGGGAAAGAAATTCATATAAAACATCCAACAAATGCAATTAATATCCAACTTCAACTAATGGTAAATAGTAAATGCTAGTAAGCAACAAATTGCCTTAGATTTAAATAAAAATTACATATAAATGAAATATATGAAAATATATGCTAACTTCTACTCCGACTTCATAACGCATCAATAATTCCATATACAAAACTCAACGGTCATCAACAGCTAAAGGGTGTCACATGCACGTAAGGTAAATATACTTTAAGAATAATATTAAAATGTATTTGATTATTTGATAATAGTAAATTAAGTACTATACCATTGCAAACTTTGAGGAAGTAATTAGAAAAATAATAATGAATGTAATTTGCATAACAAACAATTTTACTTCTTCAAACAATTTGTATTAGAAAAACTTACTTACATGATGAACGAGCAGACGTCTGAGAAAGCCATTAAATAGATGTTGATAGATGGCCTACGCAAAGCTATGTTGAGGCCTATTTTTGATAGAGAGTATATAAATCATCGAACAATAAAAAAGTCTCAAACTTAATCAACATGATACAAATAACAAATTAATAATCAACTAAAATGATATACAAGAGATTTTGATTTTATATAATCCATGAATTAATAAAATAAAATAAAATAAATATTTATAAATTATAAAAAAATACAAATAATAATATTATTATTATTAGAAGAAGAAAAGAAAATTGAAAAATAAAAATGGAAATATAGTATACGTAAATGTACAAATTGTATGTATAATTATATATATACATATAATTCCTTGTAATTTGTTAATTGATCATAACTTTTGCAAACAAAATTTATTTTTTTTAGATATTATATATCAAATTAAAACTCTAGTTAAGATCTTTAATTTAAGATGCATATTGCAAATATTTTCGTGAATGAAATAGAATAGTTCAAGGGGTAAAAAAACATTGTTGGAGAGACAAATTAAAGGTAATTATTTGATTTATATTTTAAAAATTAATTAATTTATTATATGTATTATGTTTGCCATTAAAACTAAATGTATTTACTAAATTGCCATTCAAATTGAAATCCAATTGATGATTCGTGTTTTATATATATATATATATATATATATATATATATATATATATAACTAATCAAATCTTAAAAATATATGATATTTTTAAAGATTGACTAAATTTAATTGACTTCATATCTCTAGCAAAATTATAATAATATGATGATTATGATAATTAAATCTATAAGCTTTAATGTTCAACAATAATTTAATAAATATTATAATTAATAAATAATAATATGATAATTTAAGATCAATAAGAATCCTGAATAAAGATGATGTTAGATAGAATAATGGAATAATACAAAAAGAAGTTTAATTATGTTAAATAATAATAAACAATTTAATTGAATTGGGAATAAAAGCTTAGCACAATAACAATATATAGTTATGTTAAATTTATAATATATATTGGATCTATTAAAATCTATATATTGCAACATGGAATGAAAAAATCGTCAAATATGAAAAAACTATATTAGGGGAGAATAATTAAATAAATATTATTATGTGTCATTTATGGAATGAAGAAATCGTTAATTAAATATTATTGTGTGTCATTTTATGGAATGAATAAATCGTCAAATATGAACCAAAAATATTGAAGAAATTTAGGAATACCATATGGAGAATAATTAATTAAATAATATGATCGATTACACTTACCTAAATCAAGAAATTGTAAAAAAGAACAAAAATATTGACTTACCGAAATAAAGAAATCGTGTGGAATAAAAAAATTATGATGATTGATTACTATATAAAATATAATTAAATCATATTAATTAAATTACCATATATAATAAAAAAGGCTTGTGCTGATGTCACGTAAGCCTTGAATTAAAAAGAGACCTCCAATATGTATTACTTTAATATATTATATAGATATAGATTTTATTTTACCCATTAAATAGTAAATTTAGTAGAGTATTTACCTTATTTGAGATACAGTAAAACCTCTATAAATTAATAGCATTGAGACCATGAGATTTTATTAATTTAGAGAGATATTAATATATGGATAAATTAATATTTTATTAATTAAAAGAGTGACTTTTTAAATTCAACAAATTTAGTTCATATTTATTGAAAATAAATAAATTCATATATGTTTCATTTATTATATTCATGCATCTCCAAATTCTTTGTAACTAATTAAATATAATTATATACAAAATTCATTCAAATGAAGCAATCTCAAGCGACTCAAGTGAGACGATCTTTGAAGAGAGCCTCCATGAGCTAGAGAATATGATTAAGGATGTTGGTTATCGTAATGAAATGGACATCAACAAATTGGTAGACTATCTAGGTGAAAATGATGAATGTTTAATTGTTCAAAATTTTGGAGGAAATTGTTGCTGATATTATTGAAAATCCTACTAATGGTGAAGTTGAAAATGATTCAATACTATTGGAACTAGTCACGCGAAAGAAGGCTTTGAGGACGACAACAACTCTTCACAATTTTTTGTTGCAGCTAGAGAACTCGACACCGAAAATTTTGGGTGCAATTAGAAAAGTTAAAGATGAAATACAATTAGATTTAGGGGGGTGTATTGGTTTGGGATTTTAAAAGACTTTTTAAGCTGAAAAAAGTCCTGCAGATTTTAAAGACTTTTCATGATTTTTATGATTTTTAAGATTTTGCAGGATTCTGTAAAGACTTTTTAATCAGGATTTTAATGGATTCTATAGGATTTTGTGGTTTGCAGGATTCTGTAAAGACTTTTTAATCAGGATTTTAATGGATTCTGTAAGATTTTATAAACTTTGCAGAATTTCATGATTTATGACATACGACAGTTTATGATTTTTTTTCTTTCATACATTCGAATTTATAAAGAGTCGAACACAAAATGATAATAATAATAATAATAATAATAAATAATAATAATAATTCTCCATAATATCATTTCTCCTAAGTAGCATTCATACATTCGAATTTAAAAAGAGTCGAAGACAAAATAATAATAATAATAATAATAATAATAATTCTCCAATATCATTCCTCTTAAGTAACATTCATCCACATATCCATAGCTATACTAGTCCTCCAAGCATTAGCGTCTTGTCGTTCTTGTTCTTGAGTTTGAATGATAGGCTCAAATGTATGGTCTTCATTAACCGGTAACGTTGAAGATGAAGGTTCGTCCACCGGTTCAATTGGAAATTCATCAGAACGACATTCTTTGCGAAGAAAATTATGTAGAGCTGCACATGCTAATACAAGTTCTGCTTGTGTCTTAAATAAAAATGGAGGTGCTGACTTAAAAATTGTAAACCTTGATTTAAAAATACCAAATATTCTCTCGATCACATTCCTTAAAGACGCATGACGAAGATTGAACAATTCCTTCTCATTTTCAGGGTCATTACCCTGACCTGCAAAATCTTGTAGATGATATCTTACACCTCGAAATGGAGCTAAAAACTGGCGTCGGTTAGGAAATCCACAATCCACCAAAAAATATTTACCTAATTACATAAGCAATATATAATAATATTATTATTAATAATAATACTAATAATAACAATAATATATAAAAAAAAAATGGGTATTTACCTTGTGCCACTTTAAGTCCATTCCTTCTTGTTATAGCATCATTTAGTAGCTTAGAATCATGAGCCGAACCCTCCCACCCACTTAGAACGTACATGAACTCCAAATCAAAATTACAAGCAGCTAATACATTTTGCGATATCTTTCCATGACGATTACGATAACTGCTTACATCTCGCCCCCTTACTATTGCCGGAATGTGTGTCCCGTCAATAGCTCCAATGCAATCCTAAAATTTAGCATATATAACAATTTTTTGTATAAAAATATAAATATAGTAGTGTCATTTTAATTATTACATACCTTGAAGAAAGGGAAGAATCTTGTGCTTTCTCTGATTTTAGCGGGTACACTTGATCCCGGTTTAGCCATCAAAGTAGGTGCTATCGTGTTCAAAGCCTTCAAAATCTTGTGAAAATTTTCACTTGCAGAAAATTGTGATCGGCCAAATGTGTTACGAATTACACAATATCGAGCATTTTGACCGACAATTTGTAGGAATGATGCAAGCATTTCTTCAACACAAATATATCGTGTATCCTCTAGAGGTGTTTTTTCTCTAAGAATTGAACACAACTTTCGAAACACATCTGGATACATCCTATATACTTGTCGAAATATTGCTGGATCACCATTTAATGCTCGGTGTATATAGTCATTTCCCTTGTTAGTAATTCGCCGTCGATTTAATGGACGCTCAATTTGTTCATTACGTATCATAAGTAGAAATTGATCCAACACAAGCATTAATGCATGAATTGCCATTACACATGCATACATGGCTTCATAAAATTCTTCATCATCTTTCTCTTCATCATCTATTTCTTCTTCATCTATATCACTACCTTCATACATACCCGAATGTGACATTGTACCTATTATAAATAAAATATAATTGAAAATAATAATAGAATAATGAAAGTAACATATGCTAAAATATTTCAATCAAGTAATAAAAATAACACCAAAACAATATAGTTATTAATCAAAAATGTGTTCATACACAACCAAATTGAAAATCAAGCACTTCAAACAAATCAACAAAAATAATACCAAATTAATATAGTTTGACAAAACCAACATATGTTCATACATAACCAAATTGTAAAGAAAATACTTAAAGTAAGTGAAACCAAATTAACACAAAAACAATATTGTTCATCCTAACTTATACTTTATCCAATCTGAACGCTCTTCTATAGACATCTTCAAGAAAAGGTCTTTCTTTGCATTAGTATCAAGAAAATCAACCACCATGTAACGAGTTCGGTTATCCAAATTTGGGACCTCTTTTATAGCACTCCAAATAGTTGCCTTTGCCTCCCTGTCTCTTTCTCTTTTCTCCATCAAGTTAGACATTTTTTCAAAATTAACAGCTATAGTCTCAATGCCAACAGATATATTTTCTAGAACTTTATTATTGTTCCCAACTGAGGTAGAACTCCCTCCATCATCGGGCCTACTCCGCTTACGATTAATTGAGTTATTAGTGTGAACATCCGAGCCTAAAGGGGGTGGAGATGGTGAAATGCTTGTTCGAGGTGATACAGGCTGAACTTGTGGTTCATAGTGATCTGGTGCTATGAATGCATCACTGTTCGGATCATATGAAAAATTTTCCATCCCAAAATAAGTATTTTCTTCCCCAAAAGTTGTAGCATCAGTATAATCAGGGTCTACTGATATGGAACTGTACCCACCCGCAGTTCCACCCCCAAAGACAATCTTCAAATCTTCATAATCAACCATACTTTTTCCTCGAAGATTTTTGTGGTTTGGGTGAGACTAGACAAAAAAATAAATCTGTCATTAATATATTGAAAATAATATAATGCACTACACTTGTAAACTATTAATATATTGAAAAGATTACAAAGTAATCTCACCTTTAAGTACTCTTTCCATATTTCATCACTAGCGGTGACTGTCTTTAAAATTGGGTCCCACCCAAATCCAGAATTGTTGCGCATGAGTGATGACATATTATTATATTGTTTCTTAAACCACTTCATTCGACTCAGGTAATGATTATACGTTTTAGGAAACTTGATTTTAGCATTGAGACGAGGAAGGATGGCTCTCTCTACATTTAATTTGCTAATTGAACCATTAGCATCACGCAGTCCATTTTTTATAGCATCCACTATCAATTGTAACAATTCGTCGGAATCCTCTTTGGTCCAAGCTTCATAGTTTTCTTTTTCTTTTCCCTTTCCTTTATTATTTCCTTGTAAATCTCCCATTTGAATTACTAAAAAAAAATAATACATGAGTGTGATTGATTTTTATATATACATAAAAAGATATGGATGAAACCATTAACAAGGTAAATGACGTCACCCTAAATTATTTGATCGAAAACAAACATCAGATAATATATACGGAATATATGCTTTATTTAATAAATATTATATCCGTATGCAATATGAAATTAGTTGAAAATAAATATAAATTGTGTTATATAAGATCAATTAATAAATTTTGAAGGTGGAGAATGCAGTCTACCAGCTGTATCTTTAAGATACATAAAATAGATTAAATTCATAAATACAGAAAATTATGAATAATATAGAGATTTATCTACCAAATCTATAGTTCAAAGCACAGTAGAATAGTTCTTGCCTAACGCCATCAATCAATCGTACACTAAAACAGAAGTCAGATAAGTTTGAAAAAAAGAAAACAATTAACAACATCAGCTTTACACTATTGCACGCCAGCGATCCCACCTCCATTCCATATTAATAATTTTTCTATTTCAGACCCTTTTCCACATTTCATAGTATTAAATTTCTTGCCCAATTTTACCCAACAAAATAGTTCAAGATTTACCTCACACGCACATTGAATCCCCACAAAGAAAGACACACTCTTTGCGCAAGATTCTACGTAGATCACAGGTTGCTGTATTAACAATTTTAACTCTCAAGATTCAACAACGCAATAATTTTGCAAAAGAAATAAAATAATACTCATATTATTGAAATTTCATCTAACCAGCCGAACTGCGAAGGAGAGAGCGAAGTGGTAGATAAGAGACTGGGAAGAGAGAAGAAACAAACAAATTGAATTATTTTTTACGCTTTTCTTTTGTTTCTTTTTGTGCTTTGCAAAAACAAAACGTTAAAGTCGATAATTTATTAGTTTAAGAACGTATTACCTTTGGCGGCGTGGCGCTAGACGAACTCCAACTTCAATTGGAAGAGAAGATCAAAGAAGAGGAAAATATAATGTAATATGAAACAGTGAATAAGGCAGTATGTAGCGGCGTGAATAGGGTTATATATATAGTTCAAGAATCCAGTGAAATCTCATGGGCTATGACCGGATTGTTAGTAATTATAAATACTACTAAAAAGTCCATCAAAATCTCTGTAACACAACAATCCCGTAAAATCCTTCTATTTTTGAATACCAGTGGATTCTTTTTAAATTGTAAAAAGTCTTGAATGAATACCGATGGATTTCACTGGACTCTTTAAAAAATCTTAAAAATCCTGATTCAATACCAGTGGATTGTTTTTAAATGACATAAAATCCTGATTGAATACCAACGGATTTTTTTACAACAAAAAAGTCTTTTAAAATCCTACGAAATCCCAAACCAATACACCCCCCTTAAATTTTAATAAAAAGCAATTAACAATAAATTCATATTTTAGCAAATTATCATAGTAATTATAATTGTAATTTTTATGAATTATTAATTTAGAGTTTTAATGGGACCTATATTTTATAAAGGGATTTTCCAAAAAATTATTATCTTATTATCTTATCAAATTTGATGATTTTTTACAAAGGCCCAAGTCGGGATCGGAAGATTTTATTATTTTAGAGAGTTTATTAATTTATAGAGTATTAATTTATAGAGGTTTTATGCATTTGGAGGATTGATTTATAGGAATAGGAGAACTTCCTACTGCAACCATGTTTACACTAGTAGTAAATAAGTAAAATTTAAACTTATGAAGGAAGAAAACCTCAAAAAATCAAAAGAAATTCGTGTACCTCTTGGCATAAAATAACTGGCTTCCCCAAAAGAATGAGGGATGACAGGTTTGTTTATTTAATTTAAACCCTTAAAATTACTCTTATTTTTAAACATGTGATTAATAAAATTAATATATATATATATAGTTTAGATAATATCTTTAAAACATTAAAATAATATATAATTTACACTGAAGGATTAGATCTGGTTAGTTACCATAGATGAGCTCTTTAAATATAAATAATGAAGTTAAAGTAATCTATCCATCATTATAGCAACCGATTTAAAAAATATAGATGAAAAGATATATCATAAAATAAGTTTACATTTACAGGTTAATCTTAATTTAAATTTTTAAATACTGAATATTTATATTTAAATTAAATTATTAATTTAGTATAGTAATTTTATGAGCGCGATTTAGACCATATTAAACTCGAGCAATTAAACTTTACGCATTTATAATTAGATAAAATAAATCTTAATATAAATCTAGCAAGCAAATTGAAAATGGGGTTCTTACAACTCTAAACAAACCATATGTTGTGCAATATTATTGAATTATTATTTTTGTTTTTAAGGACTCAAAAATCGACAAAATTCCAACTCAGCACACACTCATGCAATCTTAGGCAATCACGTGCTGCTATAAATCCAAGTATTTAATGCCTCAACTGCTCCCATCCTATTGTACTCCAAATCCATCTCCTCCACCACCACAATGGCCACCGCATCTTCTCCGCCGCCGAGATACGATCTGGAAGGCTCAACCGCCTATTTCCCAATCGCAGGTGGGCCCCCCTCCCCTGCTGAGCCACGGCCGCGCAACAAGGTCCTCGCCGCCATTCTCTTCTCATCCTTCCTCTTAGTCTCATTAGTTCTCTTGCTCTCCGACCAAACTGCGCCGGCCTCTCAAGTCAAACTCAATGAAGCAGATCGCAAGCCGTCGACGATCGATGCGCCGTCGAGAGGGGTGGCTCAGGGGGTGTCGGAGAAGGTTTTCCGGAGAGTCAGCGGCAGCGGTTTGACTTTCCCTTGGAACAACGTCATGCTTTCCTGGCAGAGGACAGCTTTCCACTTTCAACCACAACAGAATTGGATGAATGGTTAGTTACTTCCTTTTTGAATTTTGAATTTTAATTGGTGCGATCTTATTTTCCATTTAATTTTATGGTTAATTTAATAAGTTGTACGTCGCTTTCAAACACGATCTTACTTTTTCTCTCTTTTTTCCCAATCTTTCTTGGATGGAAATCTTCTATTGGATGAACCTCTGGTGGATTCTGCACAGATCCTAACGGTAAGCTTCTCTAAAATATAAGCCCTTTTTGCTTTTATTACCTTTGCTCATTACACTGCCATGCTGGATTTGTTTTTTATTTACTTAGACCTTATTTGATTTATTAGATAATATAGTATCAAGATTTAATTTTGAATTTTTATCAATCTTGAATATTATCATGTAAATCAAATATAACATAATTTATTATCTAGATTTAATTTTACCGACCAAGGTTTTTATGGACTGGTCTATTCATAATGAATGATGCTTTTTCGAATATGTGATCTGGCAAATTTTGATAATTTTCCACATTCAAAAAACTTTTGTTAGGCAAGATGGATGAGTGGTGGGTAAGAATACCACGATATATGCGAGAATTAAGTTATGTTAGATATTATCAAGTTTAAATCCAATATTGGATGAAAGTGGGCCAAGTGGGGCCGGAGTTTAGATTATTGCTGCCTTGTTGGGAATTATTAGCTTAGGCTACCCCATAGGTCCATTCTTCCGGATGCAAATAGTAATAATTCATCTTATTTTTATGAAAACAGTCACATAATTAATCTCACTGACCAACACACAGATTGCCATCACTGTTTCTCATGTTACCTAGTTGTCATTTTGCCCATTACCAAGATTCTTTTGTAGAAAAAATCATAAACTCGTTGTATCTTGCAATCACTTGATGAATCCTGTGTTTTTAGAAAGTTAATGCTCTTTTCTCTGAAATAAATATGCTTAGCTTACGACCTTCTTGATAAAGTTGTGCGCTCATTTTCCAAATTATTCCTCACCAATAACTTGCTTGTGTTGAAATATTTTATATGTATATGTATACAGAATATAGATGAGGTATGGTTAGTGTGTGCAAAGATCAATTGTTTGGATTTAGGAGTATGTTGATTGATATAAGATATTTAATTATAATACTCTCTGGATGCATCTATGAATAATTAGAGCGGCGATGTTGATAGATAAAGTAATGAGTGGTTAACTTCTAGTACAGTGTCCACATGGGTATGTATTAATTTGTACACGCCACCTCAAATCTGAATACATGAAAGATGATGGCCCACTGTGTTGATTAATTTTGTAAGCATTTATTTATTTAATTTGAGAAATAGAAAATGAAAACGACAGGGCCATTATTCCACAAGGGATGGTATCACCTCTTCTATCAATACAACCAAGAGTCGGCTGTGTGGGGCAACATCACATGGGGCCACGCTGTATCCAAGGATTTAATCCACTGGTTCCACCTCCCCTACGCCATGGTACCCGACCAATGGTACGACATTAACGGCGTTTGGACAGGTTCCGCCACCATCCTCCCCGACGGCCAGATCATCATGCTCTACACGGGCGACACCAATGACGCCGTGCAGGTCCAGTGCTTAGCCTACCCCGCCAACCTATCCGATCCCCTCCTCATTGACTGGGTGAAGAGCCCCAGCAACCCGGTTCTCTTCCCCCCACCCGGCATCAAATCCACCGACTTCAGGGACCCCACCACCGCCTGGCTCAGCCCCGGCGGCGACAAGTGGCGCATCACCATTGGCTCCAAGGTCAACAAAACCGGTATCTCGATCGTGTACGAGACCACCGACTTCATCAAGTACGACTTGCTGGACGGGTACTTGCACCAGGTCGAGGGTACGGGTATGTGGGAGTGCATTGACTTTTACCCGGTTTCGTTGACCCAGACCAACGGGTTGGATACTTCGGTCAACGGTCCGGGCGTCAAGCACGTCATGAAGGCCAGCTTGGACGACGACAAGAATGACTATTACGCCCTCGGGACCTATGACCCCACTGCTAACAAATGGACCCCCGATAACCCGGCCTTGGATGTAGGTATTGGGCTGAGATACGACTACGGCAAATATTACGCTTCCAAGACTTTCTACGATCAATATAAGCAGAGGAGGATCTTGTGGGGTTGGATTAGCGAAACTGATGCCGAGGAACTTGATCTCATGAAGGGATGGGCTTCCGTTCAGTCTATTCCCAGGACGGTTGTGTTCGATCCAAACACAAAAACCGACGTACTGCAGTGGCCGGTGGAAGAAATAGAGAGCTTGAGAAAAGGCAGCGTTGAGGTGGATGTGAAGCTTGGGCCGGGTTCGGTAGTGCCGGTTGCAGTAGATTCTGCTGCTCAGCTAGATATTGTGGTGTCGTTTGAAGTGGATAAAGAGGCGGTTGAGGCTGCTCCTGCTGCAGCTGAAGCAGATGCAGTTTACGACTGCACTACTAGTGGCGGCGCTGCAAATAGGGGAGTCTTGGGACCTTTTGGAATTGTTGTTTTAGCTGATGACAAACTCACTGAGTTGACACCAATCTATTTCTACGTTTCTAAAGCCTCTAATTCCAAGACAGAGTCTCATTTTTGTGCTGATGAATTGAGGTTAGTCTACTTCTCCATCTACCTTACCTCTAATAATTGTTGTTGTAAGATTAACTAACTATAAGGTATTGTTGATTTTTTAGGTCATCGCAAGCTCCTGATGTGGACAAAGTAGTTTATGGAAGCAGTGTTCCTGTTTTGGATGGCGAGAAGTTCACCATTAGATCATTGGTACGTGAATGAATGTTAATTAATATGCATGATGAGAACTGAACATGATCTATCCATGACATGTTTAATAAATTTAATTTTGCAGGTGGATCACTCGATTGTTGAGAGCTTTGCTCAAGGAGGAAGAAGAGTGATTACTTCAAGAGTTTATCCGACAAAGGCCATCAACGGGGCAGCCCGAGTTTTGTTGTTCAACAACGCAACAGGGGCGAGTGTAACTGCCTCAGTTAAGATATGGAAAATGGGGTCTGCTGATATTAGGCCCTTCCCATTGTAATATTAAGATATCATATCATCATGCTTCAAAACCCATTCATTCTTCGTCCATTTCGGTTCCCTCCTTCCCAGTGCTCATCAATCATTAATATTAATATTAATACGTGTATGATGCATCATATTCACATCCCATTCTTCTGCAACATGTGCAGAAACAATCGCCCTTCTTAAAGGAAATGCATGCTTGTCGTTTTTTTGAAAGAAATTTAAGTTATTTTCCCCCTTTTCTTCGTGATATTTATGTACCCCAGAGTTTTGTGAGGCTGTAATGTAACTGTAATAAAGTTGTTTATTTAATGCTTAAAGGAGATTGATATTGGTTACTGGCTTTTACTGGGTGCTTCAACTTCAGCTCACCTTTTTCTTAACGCATGTATTATCTGCTCTTCAAACATTTTGCAAATTAATTAATTGAAATGAATCACCTTATCTGGTAAGAAGGCAGGCATTTGTAATACTTTTTTGGTTTATTAGCTAATTTTTTAACATACGTAATTAAATATATATATATATATGATAGAACCTCTATCATTTTTATTTCATAGAAAGATGCATGATGCAACATGAAATAAAATATTAGTAGTTTCGAAAACTCCTTCACATATTGTGTTGTAGTAGTATACAAAACATGTTGATTGACTTGAGAAAAGTTCCTTCCGGATAAAATTCATTATGGATTAAACTTCAATAGAGAGTAAACAACACTACAAAGTTTGAGATTATTACTGTATAATGTCAATGAGACCATATATTTACATAAGGATTATCTAAAAATTATTATCTAATAAATTGATCAAAATTGTTAATTTACATTAAAACCCCAACTCGAAACCATACAAATGTATTATTACGTGCGATGCTATTAATTTATCGAGTATTGATTTAAAGAAAGTCTACTCTACTCCTACTTAATTGTTCATGTATAAATATGTATGCATCAGCATTAGTCGTTTGGATTGGGCTCACCGATGTCCGGACCTCCACCACAAAACAAAAGGAGATATTCATTATAGTCCAGTATCGCTTTATTATGTTTTCTTTACAAAAAAAAAAACTACGAGGCCCAACTAGCAGGGGAAAGGAAAAACGGATAATAAAGGAAAAGAAAAGCAACGATCCAACGGTCTAAATGCGCATATTAGAGACAATCAGCTCATAGTTCGTAACTGGTGTTTTATTATTTTCATAAAGTGGGTTGTCGCCATCATATATATTTGCCCTAAAATAACTGTTCTTTGCACCTACTTATATTATATATATTGATCATCAAGTATTTGTCTATTCATGCCATACAAAAAGGAGGTTAATGAGTCGGTCAAAACATTAATTAATCACATGTTTTTTACTTTATATTTTTTAGAAAATAAAGATCCAAAAAAGTATTATTAAATAATCATTGCTACAATTAGGGATGAGCGGAAATCGATCCAAATCGAAAAATCGAATCGAACCATTGATGTTGGTCGGTTTGGATTGATTTTAAAATATTTGGATTTAGTTCGGTTTTAATTTTTAGGAACCGAATTTTTTATGGTACAGATCGATTTTTAGTAAAACGGTTTGGTTATTAACCGAACCGACCGAAATTTATTATATAATAATTATATGTTATAAATTACAATAAATAAATATATTACTTAACCTTAACTAGTATTTGTTACAAAATCTCATTTATAAAATAAATACAAGTTTTAAATTCTAAAGAATTAACATAAAATTAAAACATATCTTTCAATAGGAAAGTAAACAAATAACATAAACTATAAATGAGTAAACTTAGAAATTGTAAGTGTTTGAATAATTAATTTTCTCAATCTTTATTTCATGTTTTAAATTATCATATGCAAGATTGAACAAAGTTTTTATTGAAATAATTTGACAATCAATTTTCGACTGCAAATTATAATAAATTTATTGTGGAGAAAAATATATAATTAGAATTTTTGGATAATCGAGATCGAATTTTAAATTTCGATTTGGATTGGTTTGCTTTTGTAAATAATTTAGTCGGATTGATTTTAATTTCTAAGCAATTCGATTTATTTGGTTTTAGTATTTTGATTATGTTTTTATCTGAATCGAACCGTTGCTCACCCCTAGCTACGATGCTACTTACCTAGCTTCGTTTTTAAACTACTTCCACTGCTACATAATTTCATTAATTAATGTCTAAAATAAAATACTCGAAGTTTACCAATGTAATGAAATTCTCGTTCAGTAATCAGTATTTTGGATCCATCCAAATTCCACACCTGATATTGAAAATTGGTAAAGCAATTGAGTCAGAAATATTAAATATTTTAATTGGAAAAGCGATGCAACCCAGTCCAGTTGGTGCTACATATTTTATGAATTAACCTTAAAAGAAGTTGAATGTGTCTATAATATAACCATCTCCATCTCCATCTGCTTTGCTTTGTCCAGACAATCAATAGTTGTTTACTTGTTTTTGGGTTGTCCCAAATATTTACACTTCCATGTCCTTTCTTTTTGTTTCTTTAATTGTTTTTCCTTTCTTTACTATTTCCGAGGTGACCCAACTGTTGACTATGCTAAAACTTCTTTATTTTCTTCTAGTTTTTCTAATTGAGGATAAATAATACTCCCTCCGTCCACGAAGTAGCTTCCCATATTTCCTTATCGGTCCGTCCCCGAAGTAGCTTCCCACTTTACTTTTGATTTTTGGAAACCTCATACTCCACTCACTACTCAATACATCATCAATAATGTGGGTCTCATTCTCCACTAACTACACATTACTCCACTCACTACTCAACACATCATCAATTAAGTGGACCTCATTCTCCACTATCTACACAACACTCAATACATTTATACACTATCTACTAAAGTCAAACAATACATTAAAACCCGTGCCCGGTCAAAGTGGGAACGTACTTCGTGGACGGAGGGAGT
This sequence comes from Leonotis leonurus, assembly GCA_026898415.1. Taxonomy (NCBI): domain Eukaryota; kingdom Viridiplantae; phylum Streptophyta; class Magnoliopsida; order Lamiales; family Lamiaceae; genus Leonotis; species Leonotis leonurus. The sequence continues at coordinate 1,127,897 of JAPKLX010000064.1, forward strand.
ATTTTTTTTCTATTTTATCATTTTCTTCTGTTTACAAAATTTCTTTCTATTATAAACTTTCCATTTATAATAAGTGAATCAACCACACTCTCTACACACAACTCAATTTAATATAATACATTAAGTGAGATTCAATATTCACTAACTACACACAACACAATTTAAAACAATATATCAACTGAGACCCTAACTCCACTCACTACATATCATCATTAAAGTCAAAAGCACTACATTAAAATTCGGACCGGGTTAAATTAGGAAGATGCTTCATGGACGGAGGGAGTACTACATCTATTCACTAAAATGATTTACGTTTTGCCTTTTTAGGACGTCCACAAAAATGGTTTACATTTGAAACTTTTCATTTATAATAAATGGACCACACCACTAACTACACACAATTCAATTTAAATCAATATATCAAGTGAGAACCAAACTCCAATAACTACATATTTCTATTAAAGTCAAAACACATTATTAAAACCCGTGTCGAGTCAAAATGTAAGTCATTTTCATGGATGAAGGGAATAAGTGATTATACAAAATAGTCAAAAAAGATTATAAAAGATAAATAATCATCAAACTATTTTATTATTATTTTATACAATTTTGCTATTTTATTGTTATGTTAAAAAATTGACACATGTGATAATAAATTTTATTAATCAACATTTTATTTCTATTTATATTATATATTAAGAAAGAATAAAAAGAATAATAGTAAACCACGAACCATACCGTACCAAACTGTTTTAGTTCAGTTTGATTTGATTCGATTTTGATGTTAATTCAATTTGGTTTGATCTCAAAAAAAAATTCAAATCGCATTTTATAGTTTTATTTAGTTTCATTATAAGATCATATCAAACCAGACATGAACAATCCTAATTTACCCCTAATTATTGGTGTATTCATTACTTATAATAAATACTGCCAATTATACAATTGAAGATATAATAACGGTGCAAAATGAGCATTGTAACTAGTAACTTAGTTAATAATTTTTGTAAAACAATGAAAAACACTTACGCTCCGTTTCGGTAAGCCCTGTTTTGATAGGATAACATAAACAGTAATGCTCCACCGCCCGCGGCGGGCACATCTCTTAATGTGCCCGCGGCTGATGTGACAATGTCACGTCATTGCCACATCAACATGTGAGTTACTATATTTTCATTTCTTTGTTAAATTTATTTTTTATTATTAATTTTTATTGAATAGTATTAAACTATACCCTAACCAATGAACCCTAGTCGGAAAGTGATAATTAATAAAAAAAATATTAAGAATTTAATATATATCTACATGGCATGCCACATCATTCGTGGGCGCATTAACCCCGCCCGCCGCGGGCGGGTGAGCATTTTCGTAACATAAATTAACTTTGATAAAATTTGTGTTTGGTAGCTTAAATTTGTTAACCCTTCGACCCCTTATTAAAGGTAAACCTGTTCTTATATACTCCCTCTGCCCCACTAATCTTGGCCCCTTTCATTAAAATAATACACCCATTTGAATAAAGAAGGGGCCAAGCCTGGTGGGACGGAGGTAGTACTATTTGGCTCTAGCTAATGTAACCCACCAAAATGGTGGGTTTAGTTTTATCAAACTACTCTACCTCCTATGTGCCCCAAAAGCACCACTCTTTCTTCTGCATGGGAGCTGCCACCATCGCGCCTCCTCTCTCCCCATAAATAATTCTTAAAATGATTAATTAAATCTCTTAAGGGGCGCCGGTTTTCTCTTGGAGAAAAAAAGTGACTCTTCTTATTTTTTATTTTATAGATGTAGTGGACTAGAATAGGTTTCCAAGGAGAATGAATAATCTCTCTTTATCTTTTTGCAGTTATAACAATAATTCAAATTCAAATTCAAATTATATTTAAAATTAATATGGACTTGGACAAATCCATAATTAAATTAAATTAATGTTCAAGTCTCCTTTTGGGCCCAATTGAATTTAATTAATTGGCTGACTCAACCTTTAAACTTAAATTAAGTTGTTCCCCAATTAATTACTCCATGTAAATGCAATAAAGAGGAGTTCCATTATAATTATTTATAGACTCCATGACACTTTACTTGCTATTAAGGATTTTCGGTTGACGTACTCCCTTCTTGAAATGATCCTACAATGAGGAACTTAAGTTTGAGTATCATTTCATTTCTTATAAATCTTCACATTCTAGCACCTAATTTCTCATTCAAACACGTTTAAAGTCCTACTCTCCCCTTAATAAGAACACTTTTTAGTTATAAATTATATATAAAAATTTGAATGACTTTATTTCCTTCAATCTAATATATTCATTAATGAGTTCATTCACAAACTTATTATCACATATATTATTCTTAGAGTCTTAATTGTTCTATAATATTATGCTATCATACATATTAAGTGTTTAGGTATTAAGAGTGTCATCTATAGATACCTTATAAGTTGAGGATGGTTGAAAAATAAATGGTTATAAATGTTCATTGAAATGGGAGAGTTATGAACATTTAAAAGAGTTCTCTATATAGACGAGAATCTGTCTACAGCTTCTTAGAAAATTCATGGTAAATTTAAAATATAACATTTCGGGTTGAAACTTGGTGAACATATGAACAACATGTTAAGGTATCTTCCTACAAAATTTCAGAAGATTTGGACAAGTTTAAACCATTGAAAAGTTCTGCATTCAGAGGGTGAAATAACAAGGTATGAAAAGGACATAGATTGAATTCAAAGTTCAATGATATGGTGATTAAATCCTTACATCCTAACGTCTTACAAGTTGAAGAAATTTCAGAGATGTAACTTCAAAAATTCAAGAGGTTATATGAATATTCAAAAGGTGAGAGAAAGACTTAGACAATAATTTAAGATGAAAATTAGGTTCCTTCAAAACATACACTAATATGCAGTGACACCTTTGTTTGTAAAATGTTCAAAATATATCAAATATCCGAAATAAGATCCAATTAAAATATGAATCAAAAATAGACATCATATACTACATTTTGGAAAAAGAAAATCCTCCAAACTACTAAATTCCTATTTTTCCCGAATTTTTGAAGTTCAACAACCTGCCCAGAATTTGGCAGACTTCTAACAGCTTGAGCACTAATTTTTCAAAAATCATAACAAATTGAAAATAAAATGAAATGAGTTGATTCAAATTGGAGAATACTCCTAACTTTCCCTAATATTTTAATATGTATAAACTTAACAAGGAATATGAAATACCAGAAGAGAGACGACAGATTACAGAGGCAGAAATACAGAACATAAAACAGGTTGGTTCTAATATTTCCTCTACTTTCACAAACTTAAACTTCACAATTCAAATACCTAATTCAATAACCAAACCTCAAATATATCTATATCAACTTCCAAAACAAATTATTGATTCAATCAAAAAAACCCAACCATCAATTTCATGCACAAGTTGTAAACCTAAGTTCATCTACACATGCACTTGAAATTTCAGAATTTCTCCCAAATCAAATTCTGCAATCAGGTTTCAATTATAAAGGGAAAATGATGATTCAAAAGCTTAATCCACAATAAAGTTTGATTAAGAATAGGATAAATATAGTTACATTCTAAATCACAAAGAAGAGGGAAGAAAAGTGGCAGATTCTGAGTTTCTCTACAAAATCCAAAAGCTTACTGGTTTTGAAAGAAATTTACAGAAGAAGGAAAGAAGATACACTGGAGGAGAAAGAAGATGAAATGGCGATGAACTTAGGGAAAGGAGAGGATATACATTTCTTTTATTTAAATATTTTAATTCATCTATATCTATATAATTGTGTATAATTATGAATATGAATTAAATTCCTATTCTTTCAACACGTATCATACTCCTTTTATACATTTAAATTATTATTTCTAAGACAATTATCTAAACTTAATCAACATAAATAATCTATTAATTAAATAAAATTACATAAAAATTATTAAACACTCATTTTATTCTATTTAAAATACTAACTAAAAACATTAGATTTAAAATACTTTCTATCTTGATTGTTGGATAAAACGTCGTGGTTTTTATCGTAGGGATTACATTCTCGAATCTATATTTTTCTCAGGATAATCTAATTAATGAAATTTTATTTTCCGGAAGAGGACTTTAAATCTTAATTAAACCTAAAACAAACACATGAATTTTTCTAGGTGTTACATAACCCTTTTGTCATTAATTATTTCCTCGCGTTTAAGATTTTCTAAATCCATTAATTAATTGAGTTTGCTCCCAACTCACAATTAATTAATATATTTATTCGTGAGTGATCCGGTTCAGATCTTTAATATTACATATGAAATAAATTTCCAACCGGCCGGGTTTCTTATGTAATAAACCTTTCTGAACTTCTCACGTGGATTTAATCAACTCGTGTCACCGAGACGCGATTCTGTACGACTAACAGTCGAGCACTTCTGGCTAAGCCGACGACTACTACCTAAAATATCACTATTTAGAGTTACGAAAAACTCGCAAGCGTTGATGAATCAAAGCAGCGTATAATCAATCGCCTATACTAATGTCATCGTCAAAGATTAAGAAATGAATTAATTTTCGAGACCTCGCTCTAAGTATCAGTACGTTAGAACTTATCTCACTGTGAAACCACTCAATATGTATATGCAAAGTATGTGTAACCGCTTATACATACCGACATCATCCTGCGAGCTAAGGTCAGTCGCATCGAAATGATATTGCAGCCTTTACCAACTAAACTGTCCAAGTCTGTCTAGACTGTGACTTTATATTACAAATGAGCCGACTATGTGACCTTCCGTGATCATCGATCCACCACACAGTCTACAATTGTAATAAATGGACTTGTTTGCAATTCAATATATATAACAATAATAAATAACAAATCAATGATAGAAACATTTATTCTCATTAAAGTGTAATTGAAAACAAGTCTGATACATCATTTAAGCATAAAACATGTTTTGAGATATACAAACCCTAAGAGAAAGCACGACGAGCTCATGGCCGACGGTGCTCTCGTGGAGGTAGAAGATGGAGACGGTGTCAAAGTACAAGCCCTTTCTATTGCCGCCCTCTGCATAGCCACAACCATCACATATCTCCTCCTTTGCGTCGGCGCCGCCACCATTTTTGGTAATTAAACGATGGCATGGCGAGGTCCAATCGGTGGTGCTCTCGTGGCGGAAAAAGGTGTAGCGATGTCAAAGGACGGGCCCTTTTTGATTTGGAATTGGATTTTTTTAGCTTGTTGTGTTTGATTTTGAGAGTGTTTAAGTATTGAAATTGATAGGGGTGGAATTTTAAAAGGAATTTTTGAAGAGAGAAGAGATAATGTTAATGGAGGGGCATTTTGTTTTTGGAGGTTTAAGGAATTTCCAGAACGTCCCCACCCACCATCGCACTACTGCCGCACAACGGTGTTCCTCCGCCGCCGCTACTACTCTCCTCATCCTCTTGGTTTGTCGGTAAACGGTGTTCGGCGGCCGCCTCTTTTCAAAACACATCGAAGATGGTATTTTGGGATAAAAATGTAAATTTACTGCATAAACTAAAAGTACATGAAGGGTGAGTTTAGTATGGATGATGAGATGAGGAAAGATAAATAATCTATAATTAATGTGAATAGTGTTTAATAATGTGTTTGGTATGTTAAAAAAAAGAGTATGATAACTTATTATTGTATTTGATAGATAGTACTCCCTCCGTCCCACTAAACTTGACACGTTTTATATTCAATTGAGTGTATTAAAATAATAAAACGTGTCAAGCTTAGTGGGATGGAGGGAGTATAAAAGAGTGTGATAACTTTATATCTTATTTGATAGGTTAGATATAAATTCTTCTTTTGCTGAAAAATTGTTTTTTTTTAACTGATTTTTCAAATTGATGATATAATTGAAGATAAAATTATGCAATTTCTGGAGACAATGTAAAATATAAATACTATTTATTTACTGTAAAAAAATATATGAGCATATTTTGATTACTTTAGATTAATTTCACTATTATTTTTATAAGTTAATTACATCTTAAAAATATAGATTAATTTTAGAAAAATATTAAAGAAAGAGACATAATGGAAATTAAAATATAAATTGTACATACCTAATATTTTATTTTACATGAAAGACATATATGCACTATAATATATATATATATATATATATATTTCCTTTTAGATTTGTAAAGTGATCAAAAAAATTTATATTAAATTTGTCTTTTATTTATCATATATATTAATTAAAGTTCCTTCGTGTGATTTTTAATTCAAAATGCTTATAGTATATATTTTCACGAAGAGATAATTATATTCTTATTTTTGAACAAATATACAATTTACGATAATTTTAATTAAATTTGATGTTATAGTGGACCATTAAAAATATTATGTTTCATATTTGATGAAACAGTAACAAGTTTGCCCTCATCTATATATTAGGTAACATTGCACATATATGATTACACTCCAAAACAAATCAAAGGATTGTGAAGAAGCAGCAGCAGTGGACCAGTTGTGAGGTGTGTTTCTCGAGAAATGAAAATGGTTGTAAAAAAGGAAAATCTTTTTTTATTTGGGTTACTGTGAAGAGAGATGAGTTATCACACCATTTTGGTGGGATATATAACACAACAGTGATTACTAATGGGCCTTGCCATTCATACCGGGTTTGACAAATAAGAGTGATATCCTACCAAACATTAGATGAAGTCATATTAATTATCTTATCTCTTTTCATCTTTCATACCAAACTCATCCGAATTTTATTGGTTGTGTACCAAACAATAAAATAAAAACCTTATTTAATTTTATCTAGTCATTCCTGTTAAATTTTATCCTAACCCAACTATTCTATCAAATTTAAGTAATTTACAAGTACTATGACGTAGTGCAATAGGCTCACTCACTATGAGTTCGGGATGTTACAGTCATCTCTATTCCTCTTTCTGTTTGCATTGCTAGTTATTATTAATGGCTTAATTAAAGCATAATAATAAGATGCTACTTCAGTGTATAATTATTTAGGTACAACTTAACTTATCAAGTTTCATACAGTTATGCTATGTGTCGTGTAGGAATAGAAATATAGAATAGGTATTCAACTATTTCACAACTCTTGCTAAGTTGTTATCTACATCAGTTATGCCAACTTTACATCTCAATTAGTTTTACGATCACCAAACGTTTGCCGACAAAAATATAATTTTTAATGTTTCAAAACGTCATTCAAGTTTGTCTTTCAAATACCATCCCCGATAATTTTATAATCGATTAGTTACTATATAATATTTGAAATATAATTCAAAATAAAGGACATATCAATTAAGTAGTCAATAAAACGTATGCCAACACTTTTCTTCCTGAAGTGGAAAAAGTAAAGAAGGAGATGTGAATTCAGAATTTCATTTTAAACACATTAATTAATTTTCACACTACACCATTACCCCATAATGTGGGGGTGGACGTCACAAGGGCAACATCAATACATTTTACTTTAAAGCATGCATCTTTGGATGCATTTTCATACCAATCTCAAGTTTTTAATTAGGGTTGAGTAATGTTTCAGTTCAGTTAACTAAATGAAATAAAGATGATTAAATAACAAAAAAAAAATATTATATTGTATTGTATTATATTATATAAAATCGAAATTAAAGCGAATATAGTATAATCGAAGTAAATCAGTTTCGGTAAAAAAATAAAAAATAAAAATAAAAAAATAAATAAAATAAAACTAAAAGAAAAGTGCAGAAACACGCGGAACAACACTTTATCATAACCCTTAAATATAATATGAAGAAATAAACATCGCACAAAAAGTTAAAATATAAAAGGAAACATGATCTATAGAATAAAGAGAGAAGAGTAATGGGGGATGGCTGAAAATAATACTCCCTCCCTCCCACTAAACTTGACATTTTTTTTTACCACGGTTATTAAGGAGAGTGTATACAGTAGTGTAAGAATGATAGAGATAGTAGGGTCCACATTTTAAAAAAAAAATAATTTTTACAGTTTTTGAAATATATTAAGCTTAATGGGACGTCCCAATAAGGAAAGTGTGCCAAAGTTAGTGGGACGGAGGGAGTATAATACTACGTCCCTCCATAAAAATGATTTTCATTTTGATCTAACATAAATTTTAATAATATATTTTAGTTTTAATAAGGATGTATAGTAAGTGAAATTCGAGTCAACTTAATATATTATTTTAATTTGAATTATGTGTAGTTAATGAAATTTGAATATTATTTAATATAACATTTTAAATTGAATTGTATGTAATGAGTAATATAATTACATATTAATATAAATATGAAAAATTCAAATGTAAATCAATTTATAAGCATTTTTAAATGACAAAATATAAATTATTTTTATGAACGGTTGAGTATAATACATTTCAATTCAATTTTTTACTTTCTATATTTTTACCATTTAAGAAAATGGAATTGAGCCTAACTATTTTAGATTTTATAAACAGAAATGTAGCAAATCCATCCTTACGGTGTACACCCCTATGACGAATCAACCCTATGATAAGGTTTTGTTCAAACTCACCCCCCTCAACGTTTCACATGTATTACAATTTATTTCTCACAATTAACGGATGTCTAACTCCGTTAATGTCCCATTGAAGCACGCAAAATGATGTCGTTTTAAGTCGTCTTGGATGATACAAGCGCGGTGGCGCTCAAGGAGGCCGCCCTCTTCTACCCAAACTCGTCGGAGAATATGGGGAACTCGCTGGTTTCACTGCTAGTTTTGGCAAACAATAATCTCAGAGGCAGCATTGGGAAGATGGGGAAGACATCGAACGAGCTAATTTTGATGAACGATAATCTGAAGGAGTGCATGCCACCGCAGGTTGGGATGCTTAGGAAGCTTATGATGTTTGATGTGAGTTTCAACAACTTGCAGGGCCCGCTGTTGTCGGAGATCAGCCGCATACAAAGCTTGGAGCAGCTTGACGTGGCGCACAACCGCCTAAACGGGGAAGTTTCGGCAACCGTGTGTCAGTTGCCGCGTCCAGAATTTCATTTACACCTTCAATTACTTCACCAGGAAACTCCACAATGCAATAGATTCAGCGGCGCAACCATGATTGAATTTCTGGTGGAGGAGGGGATGAGTTTTCTAGTGGAGGGCATAAAATTCATCAATGGAATATTAACGGAGTTAGACGTCCATTAATTACAAGAGGTAATCGTAACACATGTGAAACATTGAAAGTGAGTTTGAACAAAAACTTACTATAGAAGTTCAACTGTGTCACTAAATGAATTTGCTACTCTTTCCTTTTATAAATTAAAATAAAAGCAGAATCAAATAAAAGAACACCTAACTGCATTTATCAATTCAATTCAATTTTAATAAGTTTGTGATTTTCACTAAAAATAATGTCTGGTCCAACTTTTAATAGAAAGAACATTTTTAATTTTTAATTACAAGTATAATCTCTTTGTTAAATGATGCCAATGGGCAGTAGCTGAAGACAACATAAATTAGATGCCAAAATTGGCGGCAAGAGATGATGAAAATGGAGACACCACAAACATCAAAGTGGATAAAACCTTTGCCAAATCAGTGTTAGTTGAGGTGGGTCCCTCGAATATGTGCTGCGTGTGGACCCCATACGGATTTCCCTATTGCTAACGTTGGAGACGGTTGACTCACCTCTTACCGCCAATAGCCGGTTGCTTCCTCGTTTTCGTTTTGGAAGTTTGGAACGGCCCCTCATTTAATCACAATCAATCACGATAAATTAATTAATTTATCTTCGTCCACACTAATTGAGAATCTTGCTTTCTTTCATGCAAATTTTTATATATAAATAATTTAGATTATTAAATTGATGGTTTGAATATTTTCCTAACATGTGATAATCTTTTCTCATATGATCAAAATCTATATATATATATTTAGAGTACTCGTCTTGGTTTTTAAATTGTTTATTCATGTAAAGGTCATTTATGTAATCACTGATTAGGGTTCTTCCAGGGAAGACTTATTCATTTTAATGTCATTTTCTCTAAACCGTGCAATGAAGGGAAGAATATTTTGCGAAAAATGGAAATAATAGGAAGAATTCGATTCGTCATAACCACTTTTTGTCTTAATTTGGCAAATATTCAATTTCCAAAGATTTTTTTCGGACAAATATAGATACGTTCCACAGTATAATTATTCAAATTATATAAAGTAGTAATAATTGACAACCCTATATATTTATGGCAGCCAATAAAATAACTATGGCATATTAGATCTATTACTAATTAGTTATTTTGACAAATGATGAACTAATTTTTTCATCGAATACTGCTAAATGTTGGTTCGAAATACTTCATTTTTAATTTTGGAAATCGCACCATACTCAAAGGTGTATCAGCATTGCTACTATAGCAATATATTATAGGCAATATTTTATTATCATTATGTAAGCAATGTAATTTTTCAAATAAAATAAAAATAGAAAATAAAAATAGGTGTCTTAATAGTTCCTTACACACCTAAAGTGTTACAAATTTAGTTAAGAACAAAAGTACAAGCATTATACAATTATGATAATTAAATTCGTATACACTGTGCTATATGATGAGTAACACTATAAAATTTAATTTCTTTCATTGTTTACTAGTAAAGAATAACCTATGCAAGAATATTACTTATATCTGCTTTCTTGTCCTTCCAATTCCAATTCCTAGATTTGTAAAATAACACTCGTATTGTATAAAAAAAATTATATTTAACATTTAAATTTATCTTTTTTACATTCCAACTTAATCATTACACTAGCTTTGTTATCTGACTTTTTAAATATCATAACACACGTCATTATGGATTATGGTTATATTTGAGAATATCAGATTATATATTTTTTTAAAATAATAAAGTTACCTCAGAATATGATTTTATTTTCCTTAAAAAGAAATCCTAGTATAATGATTCACATTCAGACAAGTAATAGAAATAGTGTAAGTAATGCAAAGAGGGCAAGAAAAAAGGGGCAAACCAGTAACTGGTAAGAAGGACGCAAATCACGCCACACAATTCTAGAATAGTTTAAATCGGGCAATGCCAGCCAGCATTTAGGCCCAAACTAAATCATTATTACCAAATCCTCTGCCCCCACCACCCTCTCTCACTCTCTACTTTCATACAGAGTTGTCAAGGAAGTTGAAGCACGCTCCTTGCATTCTTTCCGCCTGTCTACATCTTCGTCACTGTGTATTTTCTTATTTTCATGTGAACACATACAAAGAGACTCCTCCAAATTCCTGAGTTTTGAGCAAGTACACTATTTCCAGTTTCTAAGTTTTTTGCTGTCAAATCACTAATGGGGGCGGTCCCCTTACTGTGTTGGATCTTCTTTGGTTTGCTGTTGAGAATCGGTTTTAGTGCGGACCCATTTGCCAACTTCGAATTGGAATACTCTTACATCACTGCTTCTCCATTAGGGGTCCCTCAACAGGTAAATTCATTGATTCTGTTTCAAAAAAAAATGTTGAGTTTTTAATTTCGCTGTCGTGATTTTTGGTTTAGCGGTTTGATAGTTGACATGGCTTTTGAAAATGGTAAACTATCGATTTCTGGGGATTTTGGGAAATGTTGGATTCGTTATGAAGTGTTTGGTTTTGGCGTTTCATTTGACTCTGTTTCTGTGTGTTTGTCTAAATTTGTTCTTGATGATTTGTTTTGCCTTTTGAACATTTCTCAACTGAGCTTGAGCTTGATATTGAATTGCAGATTTATTTCTTTTTCTCACTCCTTTTAATTTTCTTATATATATTTATATTTATAGTTGAAGTAGTATTCGTTTCATGTTTTTATACCGTCTTGTGTGTCTCGAGATATAAACTATTTACAAAAGGGAATATTGCTTAGTAACTTAAAATAGTGGGCCATATGGACCCCATTGGATCATATATGTACGAATGTGATACAGATTTTGAATCTTGTTAATTATTGAATGTCAGTATTTATGCTTCATCTCTGGCTACTCTTTTGAGGATTTCATGATAATAAGATATAGGAGCTTGGAGCGTTGATTATGTTAATAGCAGCAACATGCATTGTTGTATTGTTTATTAATTATTCCTTGTAATTCAAATTTTAAGTCTGCTACCATAATATGGTTTTGTAGGTAATTGCTGTAAACGGGAAGTTCCCAGGCCCTGTTCTCAACGTTACAACTAATTACAATGTTGTAGTAAATGTTAAGAACAAGTTGGATGAGAATCTCCTAATCACATGGTATACTTTATTACACTGGATTAACATTCAAACCCATCTCAAACAGAATTATATTGTAGGTTCTCTTTTCGAACTTATTTTAGAAAGGTACAACACTGTCTTTATTGTAGGTCTGGGATTCAGATGCGTCGTGCTTCGTGGCAAGATGGGGTTCTGGGTACAAATTGTCCCATTCCCCCAAAGTGGAACTGGACCTACCAGTTCCAGGTGAAGGATCAGATTGGTAGCTTCTTTTACTTTCCTTCACTTAATATGCAAAGGGCGTCGGGTGGATCCGGCCCTTTTGTTATCATGAACCGTGATATCATTCCTATACCTTTCAATCGTCCTGATGGAGATATAGTCATCATGATTGGTGATTGGTACACACGAAACCATACGGTGGGTGCCTGCTGAGTTTATTTGTTCATGCTGATTATGCACTCACTTATGAAGTCTAGTATGATCTAATTGAAGTCTTTGCTTGAAAATACAGGCTTTAAGGAAAGTCCTTGACAGTGGAAAAGATTTAGGAATGCCAGATGGAGTTCTTATAAATGGAAAGGGACCATACAGATACAATACCTCTCTTGTTCCTGATGGCATTCAACACGAGACTATAAATGTTGATCCTGGTAGATTTCATAAACTGTACAATCAAATGAATTTCCTGAGTTCAATTATTTGATGTAGAGTATCTCTTATTGTTGATTTGTTGTTCCGTACTTTTCTAGCCCTCGCAAAAGCAAAGTGTAAATTTTTTACCCATATTCCTTTTAGGCATCGCCAATCTTTATACATGGTTACATGCTTCTCAGTATGCGTTTCACGGAAACTGCTGTAATTTTAACTTGCATTGATATGTCTTTGACCCTTTTGTTTGGGAAATTTCAGGTAAAACTTATCGTGTTAGGGTGCACAACATAGGGGTGTCTACAAGCCTGAATTTTCGCATTCAGAACCATAATTTGCTCCTGGCAGAAACAGAGGGTTATTACACATCTCAGCAGAACTATACCAGTTTGGATATCCATGTTGGGCAATCTTTCTCTTTCCTGGTTACCATGGATCAGAATGCAAGCAGTGATTACTATATTGTTGCAAGTGCTAGATTTGTGAACGAAACAATCTGGCAAAGAGTCACTGGTGTTGCTGTTTTGCATTATTCAAACTCTAAAGGAAAAGCTTCTGGTCCACTGCCTGATCCTCCTAATGACTTTTATGACAAATCTTATTCACTCAACCAGGCTATGTCTATCAGGTTTGTAATTTCTGCTCTTTTAGTACCTTTTTCTTCTTCTTTAAGTCGGTGATTAGCTGAATGAAACCATACAAACTGTAACTTGCAATTATTATATTGAGAAACATCTTCTCGTATTAAGAGTTAACTGTCCTTCACCTACAGTTGGATAAGAAGTTAAAAACCATACTTATAACTTTCTTTTGTGAGCTGAAGCTTAACTAAATTAGGACCATCAAGCGAGTACTTGATGTTTATTTTTTTGTCTGGTTTAGAAAAAAGCCAAATGATAGTTGATTTGGAATATTTGTAAATCATTTGGAGTTTAAAAGGCGTAAAAATGTTCCTCTTACTTCAATTGCTTTGGATACAAATATTGCAGCTTCTCCTGTTATTTTTCTTTTCATTGCTGCTCTACTTCCATTCTTGTGTGTCAGGCAAAATGTTTCTGCTAGTGGAGCTCGTCCGAACCCGCAGGGTTCTTTCCACTACGGTTCAATAAATGTCACCGATGTGTATATTCTAAAGAGTCTTCCACCTGTGGTAGTCGATGGAAAACTACGAGCAACATACAATGGAATATCATATGTGAATCCTGATACCCCTATACGGCTTGCTGATGTGTACAAGGTGAAGGGTGACTATAAGCTTGATTTTCCTAGTAAACCACTGAATAGGCCTGCAATCATGGATAGATCCATCATCAATGCTACATACAAGGGTTTCATAGAAATCGTACTGCAGAATAACGATTCAGTTGTACAGACATTTCATCTGGATGGATATTCATTCTTTGTCGTTGGGTATGGTTTCAATGGTTATTTATATTCCATCTACATTTGACATCTTATCTTCCTCCTCTCTATTCATTGTCTAAATAATGATCGCAGGATGGGCTTTGGAGACTGGACGGAGAACAACAGAAACTCATACAACAAGTGGGATGCAATATCTCGCTCTACCGTCCAGGTATCATTCTTAAGCTTACGTACTAGATAATACGGGCCCACAGCTGATCAGTCCACTGTGAATCACTTAATGCAGTTTTCCGATCAATCACTTCACTTGCCATACATGCAGGCCAGTTTGCACAATATATGTTCTGAAAATAAAGAATGTTGCACCATACAGAGCTATTCAACCCTTTTGATGGATCCAACAAGTTTTAGTTAGTTTGATCGTTTTATCCATCAAATACTGCATGTTGGATCTTGCTTGATCATCAAAAGCTACAAATATTCAATCTCGTGCATTGTTACCCAAAGTAGATGTCATTACTGTTAATGTTGTTATTCTTCCAAGAAGCCACTCCCATCTTTCAATGTTCAGGTATTTGCCGGAGGATGGAGTGCAGTCTATGTATCGCTCGACAATGTTGGTGTGTGGAACCTTAGGACTGACAACCTAGATAGGTGGTATCTTGGTCAAGAAACCTACATGAGAATTATCAACCCTGAAGATTCTAGCAACAAAACAGAATTACCCGTTCCTGACAATGCTCTCTTCTGTGGTGCCCTCAGCCACATGCAAAAGTGTGTAACAGTTATAAGTCTACCACCATTAATTCCATTTGCTTCTTCCAACATTAATGAATCTCGATGTTCATATGCAGGCCCCAGAAAACATCTTCTGCATCGACGTTGCACGTACAGTTACAGCTCTGTCTTCTTCTGCTTGTGATTGTTTCAAGTGTCATTTCCATTCTGCACTAAGGTTTGCAGAGTCTGGAAATGGATATTTTGGCGTGGTGTGGTAAATGTTGTTGGGGGTCCTAACATTATTTTTACTGTTCATTAATTTTAACAGTCAATATTTGATATTTACCCCTTCCATTGGTCGTGTAATATTAGCAAATTGTCAAATTGTGCAAAGCATTACCTGTCTATCTCATTTTTCTACCGTCTTTGATTACATGGTTGAAGATGTACCATTTTTATGTTCCATCTTTATTATTATTATTATTATTATAAGTTATTATTTTTAATCTCTAATACTAATTTTTTGCTGGCCGGGCATCTTTTTCTAATTACTCCATTTTTTCTTGATGAAGCTTGTAGGTGGGAATGTGTTTCGGCAATAAACTTGTTTATATATAATAGTGTTAGTATCCAAAAATAGTAAAAAGAAAATAATAATAAATGATATAACAATATTATTTAAATTCTAGCTAATAGCACAACAAGCATACCTTTCATAATTCATATTATAAATGCATATATGATTGTGCTTCATATGTAAGTGTCAAAAATTTAAATATTACCAAGTTATCATTTATGAATGTAGCATGAATGATATGATACACCCAAGTAATATAACGAAGTTTATATGTATAATTTATTTTTCACTCTTTTATTTTGCTTTTAAATAATTTTTTATGCACAAAAGGTAATTCAACTCTAACCATATCAAAATCTCAATTTTTAATTGTGTTCTCTTTGATGTATACTTTTATCCCTTCAAAATGAGGAGTTATTGAGTTAATGGCAAGTTTTGAATAAAAAAAAGTGGAATTATAGTGGGATGCTAGAGGAAGAAATAATTAAGATAATTAATATAGAACGAATGTATAAAAAGAAGACATTTAAAATGTGATTATACGTACTCTTATCTAGAACTGTCAATGACTAGGCCAGCCCGTCCTAGTATTCTTTCCGCTGTTGAAATTTAAGCTCATGTTCCTCAATTACGGGTTACTGGGCTAACAACTCAAATTGGTACATGAACTACAAAATTATATTTATAAATTTAAAATATAATTCGAACCAATTATATTTTATAAAATTTTTAAAAAATAAAAATATTATAGCAATGTATAAATTAAATATATTATTATATTTAATATACATTTGTTACGTTATTTATTAATTAGAGTACAAAAATAAGTTAATAATAAAATCAAATGAAATATAATATTTATAAAGGTATCAAAATATTATTATAAATAAATTTGAATTAAATTACAAGATATTGAGAATATAATTAATATAAGAGAATTTTATACTAAATAATGTGGAGAAATATTATGACAAACCTGTCGGGTCAATGGGCCGGATCAGTTGAGCCCAAAAATTTTTGGCTTTTGTATTTCAAATTTAACCCGATCCTAATTTTAAGTGGGTCAGATAAATTCATCAGACCTGACCATTTCAAACTAATTTTGATAGTTCTACTTTTACTCTCATTTTGAAAACATAAAAATTATCCATAAACGAGAATATAACTAAAAGTATATATTCAATTTGTAGTGGCCAATACAATACAAGAAGGCGAAGACCTTAGCCCCTAAAAAGGATTTAAAAAATATATATTTTTAAACTATAAAAATTATAAAAATATTGATATTTTTATAAATATTAAATATGTAAAGAAGTCTACCATTAATTTAAGTTGTCTACCAATAATTTTGCTACCTCTGCTACTGTTCAACTATAGCCGAGGCATGCCAATTACAGAGGGTGGCTCTTAAATGTTAGTATAACCTTTGAATTTTATCTTTTAGGGGTTTAATATATCGAATGTTATCACTTCAGAATTGATGGGTTATTCCAAAAATGGAAACACCCTCCAAAAAGGGCGTATATATACTGTGTTTAACCTAAAACGTGCGTCTAAGTTCTCGCAATTAAACGACGTCTATAATACATTGTAAGCTGATTAATAAGTAAATTAAATAAATGGAATCCAGACTTAAGGTTCTAGGGTAAGAATATACATATAGATCATCACTTGCTATAATTATTCATGTATTCATTTGCATAGTTGGAATCCCGAAAGCTATATAATTACTAACTTTCATAATTAGATTGTGGCTCCAACTTTCGTATTTAAGCCACACAATCAAGAACTCAAGATAACAAATGAATAGTCAATCAATATGTCTCCGATTACGACTGAAATTGATTGGACTTTTCAATCAATATGTCTCCGATTACGACTGAAATTGATTGGACTTTGATCCGACACAAGGATCATCTCTCGATCTCACCATATATCTACGGAATTGCAACGATTATCAATCTATACAATTTAACAAGCATGAATATCAATCTATACAATTTAACAAGCATGAATAACAATAGACATCAATAAATTATAAGAAATCAGATTCAACCTACTCAATCCAACATCATTTCAACTCACACTAACTACTTTTCGTGCTGCTTATTTTTAAGAAATAATAGTTCGCTTTGTTCTCAATGCGAAGCTGCGTGAATTAATCTATGTCAAAATGCAAGTATTTATACAGCCTTCCGAAGCACATGTTTAGTATGTTTTCGGTGTGGGATCCATTCATGCGTTACATCAGAAATTCTAAATACTTCTCTTTTTATCTCTTTTTCTCATATTTATTGAAGCTTATATTTGATACAAACAATACTATATCATATATATATATATATATATATATATATCACCAAACAAACAGAATAAATCAAATGAGAATCAATCTATTGTTTAATGGTGTAACATTTTTTATTGTATTAATAAGAACATGACACGTGACATAATTAAAATTTAAAATTTAAAGTATATATAAGAAATATGTATAGTATTTTATATTTTAAATCATTAATTATAGCACATGTTATGATCAATAGACATGAATTGCTAATATACAACAATTTTGATTTTTAGAAAAGATATGATGTGAAAAAAGCAAGTAATTTTAACTGAGAAGTGCGGTTGTGGTGAAATGCTGAATAGTTTAATGCCCTATTTTGCAACTGGCAAGTAGAAACATTAATAAGTGCTAAGATTTTCCATACTATTCTCTTCTCATGGCCATCCTGATCAACCCCCTCCTCTGGTGTCCATTCAATTTATTTATGCGTAATTTGGGGACGAATGAATCATGATACAGCCTTTCTATATGGTCCAGTAGTCCAGTGGAGTGGACCATATATATGCATGTATAATCTTATACTAATTCATCAAACACTTCTCACTTAATTATTTATTTATTTATTACAACAAAATACACACTATAAATTGTTTTTTTAAATGAAATAAGAAGTTTAATTCATCTCGATCGGTTTTAAATGTTAATATAATTTCCATTAGAATAACATTAAAGCCTAATGATATAATACTAATTATTACTATGAAAACTAACTGCTCAGCGTACGTAGTTTACAAACACTACAAAAAAATTAAGTATATGTAACAAAATTTATGTAAGGAAAATAAATTTTGTTACATTTGCATATTATATGTGAAGAAATTATATCAATACAAAAACACTGATTATTTGCCACAATTTTTTTCGTCAAAAAAAACTATTATTTCATTGAATAAGATCACATGTGAGGAAATAAATTTCGTTACAGACTCGTCATATTAGGGTCCTCACATATAGTATAATGTAAGGAAAATATGATTTTCTCACATTAGATATGAATCTTTGAGGATTAATGTGAAAATATATACTCACATATGATATGCAAATGTAACAAAACAAAAATTTCCTCACACAATTTATTATATATACTCAATATTTTTGTAGCGAAAGCTACATTTTAGTTTTTGTAGAATCCATTAGAATAAATTATAGTACTCCATTCAGCATAAAAAAACTAATAATTTGACCAGGGACACAAGTTTTCACGTTTTAATAATGTGTTCAGCTTTTTTGTGTGAATGTGTGTGTTGTGACTAAAATTAATTGGATTTTTTATGATTTATTATTTTTAAATTAAGAATTGTGAGTATGAGTTAAGTAACTCTGCCTGTTATAAATGAAAAATTAAAGTGTTTAAGTTTCTTTTTTTTTCATAATATAGTAGATAGAAAGAAGTACTTTTAAAGCATAAAAGAATCATGACAATGTGAGAATTTTCTAACTCATATATGAAGATAGAAATAATCATAATACACATAATCAAACAAATAAAGATGGAAACTCCAAAATTTATATTGGCCTTGGCCGGAACATAAATTAAATTTTTCTCAAAAAAGTATAACTCGTGATAGTGATAATACATATTTTGGGAAAATAGACTCTTATAATATATATAGTTTTTAAATTCGTATACTACTATTTAATTAAAAATGAGCTGAGCATGAATTACCATGCACACAATTAAGTATATATCCATGTTGAACAAAGGTGTTATGGGAAAATATAGAGGAATGTATTGTGGAATGATTATGTTTTGGTCTGAAGTTGAGTGTGAAAAATAAGGATAAAACACAATGATTTAGTAAAGAAGGTGCTGTCTCCCTTATGGCACGCAGACTGCTCAAATATTATACTCCCTCCTATTTTTCTATGCACTCCCTTTTCGCCCTTCACTTGGAATGTCACTAGTTTCTAAATATAAATGGCACCAAACAAGATTATATATATTTCTTCCTATCCATTTAATTTTGTCCCTAAAAGTTAACATAATATTCATATTTTTTTTATTAAATATGATCGATTATCTTTAGAACCATAGATATAAAATAAGGAAGAAATATGTACAACATGAAATTTTGTGTACTCTTTTTATCATATTAAAATTGATGATACTAATACTCTATTCTATTTTGGAGTATATCCTAATTGATGGATATGAGATGATATTTATGAAAACCCTAATTAATTATTGCAACCATCATGTGAAAGTATTACTATTATTGTGAATAATATATTTTAAAATTATATTGACTTGTGACTATATCATGCATATATAGATACTAAATTAAAGTGAGACTACATTTTATATATACAGTGTTTGAATGATAAAAATTATAAGAGGTATAAATTTATACCTGATGTATAACTACATATGTTGGATAAGGGATATGTGACTGTCTAAAATTTAATATCTAATTAGTTATTAAATTTTAGAAATATCCAGGTTTTTTACACGCTAAAACAAACGAGCCATAGGTTTTTTTATCACTTCAAGAGCAAATACACCTTAAGTATATATTATAGTAATCAGTACGCAGTGTTTATAATAGCAAACATAGCTAGTGCATATATATGTTAACCAAGTGTTTCGATTAGAGATGAACACTTAAATATTAATGATACAATCGGTATGATCAAATAATATATACAAACAAAAATATATAGAAACAGCTAGTTTTATAGTACTCTAAGATACTATAAGTTAAAGCCAAAATATAGGTGGTGGATAGAGAGAAGAAGTATACATGCATGGATCTTTAGTGTAAAGTTGGGCATTATTTAGTTATGAAAGTATGTATATATAGGCTTAGATAGGTTGTAGAGTGGGTGGGGGAATATAGAATATAGGATGGTAAAGGAAAGGTAATAATTGTGGAGGACGCAGGCTGCGGGGACTCATGCTTCAACATTCATACCATTTCACATGATCACTTCTCATGCTGTACGTTTAATCATGTTTACTTCCTCCCCACACACTATATATTTATATATATTGCAATTACTTGTAATATCATCACTATGTATAATCATATCGATCATCATGCTATTCTGCATATATACCTACATACATACACAACTAGCTATAATCTCTCTCTCTCTCTCTCTATATATATATATATATGTATATACATGTATATATATGTTTAACCAGCAAAGATGTACTAGCCACTCCATATATATAAGAGTCAATCAAGACACATGCTGCATTGACTTGAGTCACAAAGTAATTCCATGTACATAATCTTTCCTCGTTAGCCACTTCCCAAGATTGAGGTCAAATGATGAGTAGTACTAGAGGGATTTCAAACTATCCTTTCCCAAATTTAAATTGCTGCTATTGCTATATATAAGTTCTTGAAATGAAAGTCACAACCTAGCTCTCACCATATCTCCATATATGTATATATAATTACATATTTCTTGGGTTCTGCTTCTTCTATTTCCTTCTCTGCCGCAAAGAAACTGGAGATTGCTGCTTTATAAAGGAGACTCACCATGTTGGTAACAGTACTATTTGTTCATCACACACACTTACTTACACACACAATTCTATATATATATGTACATATATGTACTTTTGTCTTCTCATATATTCTTATACCTACCTTTAGAGGCTGGCCTGGATATGTATATAGTGCAGTTAGCATGTACTAAAAGTAGTATTACGACAGAAATGTTATGGATATATAGATGGGGATGTCACTTCGAGGAAATATATATATTATTGTCTCATGCAGTAAAAATTGTTATAACTATACTATTTATCATTCACAACCCTTTTCTGTTAACTTTCAAAGTCTAGAACCATTACTATCCAATGCACACCGCATGCAATGTATTTTGCCTTTATGATTTATATGTATATATCCCAATGTTTATTCTTTCCTAGACTTCCAAAAGGTCAAAAACCCTGGTTAAATATATGCTCTATTTTCTGGTAATCTTCTTCTCACTTCATTTTACATGCACGTTCCAATCCTCCGTAGCTACCATATGTAAATTTTTGCATAACTATATATGCAAATGCATGCAATAGAGCTCGCTAGCGTGGAACCATAAATAACGCGTGGAATCTTTAAATGTTAATGTGCTATCATTGTTTTTAACATTTTGAATGTTTGTTATAATATGAAATAAGTCGTTCTTTTTTTTTGCAACCCATTTCACCACATAATTATTTCACTAGTAATAATGTAGACACACACAAACACACAAAGTGGGTATATATAGCTAGGCAGCTGGCATTAATTGTATCTTCACGATCAAGATCTTTCATACTCATGAATTGCTTTAATTTTACATAGTAGATATAGTTTACTTATGTGTAAAGATAAGTAAACCTTTTCCATAAAGGTTTCGAACCATCCTATCTATCAATACCAACTCTTATATGCAAAACCAAAGTCTGCCCTTCTAAGGAACGTTCTTTTGGGACATTATGCAAAGAAAAGGAAAAGTTTCTTCTGTTGAGATCACTCACATGCATTTGAGTGCAGATCGATCCATATCATTATATTGTATCATCAACACCACCATTTAAACTTAATGCTTAAGCTTTACTTATTGCTTGAATTCATAAAACAGTAGTCTTGTTTTATGTTTATATACAAGCACTCTTATCTCCATTCGCAATCCTATATTCGACATCTCCTATATAGCTACTTGAACTCATAACTAAATATACACGACATATCAAACCTAGCTTATCAATATGAATGTTACTATATCATAATTTAAATCTATCTGTATTCATACGATATTCACTTCCTGCATGTAATCCAGAAAAATATATAAAATTTTATAATACAAAAGGGAAGTATATATAGATATATTTTTATACTGATCCAATACAGATGCAATATTACATAGATCTTCTGTAACCACAGTTACACCATAATAAACATATCTGTGGTTATCTGAGATCATAAGAAATAAGGATACTTCCAACTCATGCAGCCAAGGAACTATAGTATCTTCCTCGGACCACTTCAATGATCTTACAAGAATAACATATGTACTAATTAAACTTGTTCAACCTCTTTAATTTAGTCTTTCTATATGGGGGAGGTATTAATATGCAAGATATGCATAGCTAGGTCATATTATCACTTTTCATTATTTACAAGAAACAGTATATATAACGCCGCACACATCACCACCGCTCGATCGGATCCCTTAATTCTCCGTTCTTCACTTCCACAGATCGATTTGACAGCTCGATGATGACGTGGATGGATTCTCCGGCGCCAGTTCTTGCTTGCTAAGATCTCCGCCGCCTCCGATCAGATTCGTCTCCTCCCCGGCCGCCGCCGCTGTGAAGGCGTCGTTCTCTTTAGAAACCTCCTCTTGGCTGAGCTGCGACGCCACAAACTTATCGAGAACCCTCCAATCCGTCACGTGCTCACCCGACTGTTGCTCATTGTTGTTGTTGTTTCTGAAGACCGAGTGGAAGTTGTGATCGAGTGGTGTTTGGTGCACGTGGTCGTGAGTGAATCCCGTTCCCTGCAGATTAGCGACGGGGTTGATGCTGACCTGTGCCTGCATCGCCTTATTGGGGCTTTCTAGAAGGGGAAGCTGAAGGAAGTGATCTGGTGGGATTCCGTACTGCAGAGCCATCTCCTTTTTGCATGAGTTAGTGTAAGGATAGTTGTTGTAGGAAATATTGGGATTGTAGGAATGTTGTTTGGGAGATTCCATATCCGGCATGAAAGAGACATGATCGTCATACCACCCCGGTGAATCGTGGTCGCTCAGTTTCTGAGTCGTCGCCATTCTTTTCTTGAAAACCCTACACACAACCCACCCTTCTTCCTGCATGCATTTGTTTCGATCAAATATATTATTACAAATAAAACTCATGCATATGTAATTAATTAAATATAAACTCGAACTGACTTATATATATATACTGACCTGAGGGGTTCCATTTTCATCTGTTTCAAGGCGATATTCATGCATAATCCAGTCCGATTTCTGACCGTTAGGAGCTCGGCCTTTGTAAAAAACTAAGGTTTTTCTCATGCCGATTAGGTCATGCTTCGAATAAATGGCCTTATCGCGGCCCGTTGCTTTCCAAAACCCGGCTGCGGTGGCTCTATTCGTGCGCGTCCCCGTTGGATACTTCTTGTCCTTGTGGCTGAAAAAGTACCATTCGTTCTGATCTTCACTTCCGATTCTGCATAACTCTTTACAAACCAATATATCAAATTAATACTTGATTAATTAATGTCTCATGCATGCATAATGTATATATATACTAAATTAATTATGAAAAGTACCTTGAAGATCCCATGGCTCAATTTTGTAGAGATCGACGTCCTTGATCACATCCAAATCTATACTTCTAGAACTAATCTTCCTCCTCAGATAATAATCAACCAGTTCTTCATCGGTAGGGTGGAAACGGAAGCCAGGAGGAACATGCGAAAATGTGTTCATTATTTCAGCTGATTCAATCGATCGATCCACACTTGATTTAATTTTCACACCTGAAATTTCACCATTTTATGAGCAAGAATATAAACATATATATATAGCAACAAATATAGTAAAGTATAAGGATTAATTTGTCTTGTATATATCATATATATGTCTTGAATCGCTTTTCTAGATATCAAAGACGACTCTATAGTCAAATCTGTGGTGTACAGTGTACTTAATTATGGTCCAAATTAATGAGGATGTTCATATTTTTAGCCACGCGTGGCCAAATATTCCTAATTGTTTATATAATTCGATTTTGAAGCACTACTTTACTTTATGTGTGTGCTATGTGTAGAAAAATAAAGAAACAAGAGACGGAAGTATATAAATACTTCAGATCTACATATATATAGTATCAAACATCTCTCAGGTTAGTGATTAATTACATGTCCTTTTGTTCCACATGTAATATATATAAAGATAAACAAAAAGAAAAAAAAATCGAATTGAAGGAAAAATCCCTAATGAATTTTAGAAAACATGCAGTTACACGCCTGTCCGCTTTTAAAACAGTAAAGCAGGAACTATAATTGTCTTGTCTTGATGATCATATATAATAAATATTAATGAAAAACAAATTATCACAAAAGAGTGCTAATGATATAATAAGTACTACTCCATTTGGACCAAACACAATCAAAATCTTCTAAACTACGAATATCTAAATATGACACAATTTGGCATGATACTAAGCCCAAAACTGATATATATATATTCAATACAATGTAAAGTCGTCGACATTTGAAATTCCAAAATTGTTTTCAGAAAACTTAATTCTAAGGTCAATAAAAAAAATTAAATAAATATATGGAGTCTTAAGCGTGCAGTCAATGATGAGGGATCCCAACAAGAAATTGTAAGGATATAATCATCTTTCATCACCACAGAAATTTCCCAATGCAAGATGGATGCAAAAAATCAATACTGTTTTGTAGTGGTGGGATCATTATGAGGGAAATAATAGGCATGTGAGAATATATGCATGCAAATTTCTCATCACACCCCTTATAATAAGGTTTTCTTTTAAAATAGAGCGTGCAAAATCTATATCAAACATTCCAATATTACCTCAAATTATATACGAACTCTTATTCATAGCAATAAAAATACCCTCTACAAAATGTGGAATCAATCCAGGTGTAAAACAAGAAACAAACGTGAAAAATGGTTTTGATAAAGCCATATGAAGTTTGTGCTTTCTCAAAAAATAAAAAAGAGAGATAATCTCAAATTCTTCTTACAAATACACATGAAAGGATCGTTAGAACAAAGGGTGATTTTTTTTTTCTCAACAAGAGCATGAATTAATGATAAAGAAGACCAAGTTATTAGATTAGCATTAGCTTAAAGTAATGGGAAACCTGAAATAACAACTTTAATGGGTCATCGCGTACAAAATTCATCCTACTCACACACACACACACACGAGAGAGGGAGAGAGAGAGGAACTAAATAAACCAAAAGAAGATCTTACCTTGAGAAGTTAATTTAAGAATCCATGGATCTAAGATATAATTAGACTTAGATTGGGATGAATCGGAAGTGGAGATCGGTCTTCTCTTGACGAACTTGAAGTAGAAAACGTGGCCGAATTCTAAGATTTGGTCGAAACTTGGAGGAGGGAAGTCTCAACAAAAGCAGTAGCAGCCAACAAGTAGACAACAAAAGAGTAGCAAGAAAAAAGGTCAGAAGAGGAAGAAGCTCTAGCTAGTTAGCTAGTATTCTTCTCGGGACTAATTAAAACCCTTAATTAACAGTGTTAACAGCACGCAATGTCGGGCAGGGCCTGATCCCGAGAAAAGGGCTTGTTCTAGAGGGAAGAAGAGAATCAGCTAGAGTTTTTTAAAGAACAAACCCTACCGGCTCATGAGCAAGCTGAGGAAAATTGAAAAGAACAAATGGGAGATGGGACTTGGGAGTTATATATATGTGTGTGTGTGCTGAAAATAAAAAAATAAAAAAATATATGTTAATTAATTTGTAGAGAGAGAGGGAGTGGAGCCCTAATGATGAAAGAAGAGGTTAAGTAGTATTTTGATTGTCTGTCGCTGTCAAGAAGAAGAAGAGCAGAATTGTGGGGAAAGTATATTTTGGGCGCGAGAAAAAGGTGGCGCGGAATTGCCCAACCGCTACTGATTCAGACCTCTCTTCTCTTCTATTACTAATTCTAATTTATTACCAAACTTATATATATTCCTTCTCTCTTTCTTGTTATAATATAATGTGATATATTAAACAGCCCAAATAAATTGTAAATAATATTTATATTTTTAATATTAAAATACTTTTATAATTATTTTTTTATATTTTTGTGTATAAATTGTATGAGTCATATCATTCATACTTAATATTCAGTTTTATTAAAATGTATGTATGTATGAATGATATGAATTAATGAATAACATTTGTATTTTTCATATCATTCGTATTATTTGTACAATTAAATTTAAATAGAAGGATATTTGTAATTACACTTTAAATGGTTAGAATTTAAATATTATTGTGTCGGTGGTTATTATTTATCTTCTACGATCTTTCTTTTAACTATTTTATATTGTATAGTTAACTCTATAATATATTTCTCTTCCCAAATTAATTTTGATCCCCGCTTCCTATTTTGTACTCCCTCCATCCCCCAAAGTGTGTAACACTTTGACTTGCACGGGTTTTAAGAAAAGTTGTTGACTTAGTGTATGATGTGTAAGAAGTGTAATAAGTGTAGTTAGAAAGGTGTGTTGTAAGTGGAGATTGGGTCCCACAGATGGCAATTTTGAAAATAAGACAACTTTAAAGGGTAAAAGGGAGAAAAACTATGTCCCAAAATAGAAATTTTCAAGTGTTAAACACTTTGGAAGACGACCCAAAAAGAAAATTCGTTAAACACTTTGGGGGACGGTGGGAGTATTATATTCCATTCAACCAACAGTTTTGGGATCTAAGATATCAAAACATCACCACAATGACTCTTTTATTAATATTCTTCCAATATTAATTAAGTATATTCATTCTACTATGCTAAGTTTTTTTCTTTTTTAAAAAAAATATTTTTAAAGACTTATAGGGTGTTTGACTAAACTTATTTTAAATTGCTTATAAATTCTTGGAGCTTATAAGCTCATGCAAGAGCTTTTAAGTTGTCAAAATATTTGAATAAATGTACTTATACGCTCTTTTAACGTGACATAAAAGATTATTTATGTAATTTTGTTACAGCTTATAAGTTCATAGAGAAATAAGTTGGGGTGAAGCTACTTATTTTTTGAACAACTTATAAGCTCTAAAAGTTTATTTTTACGACTTATAAACTCTTAAACAACTTAATTTACCAAACACTTTGAAAGAGCTTATAAACTCTTTAAAACAGTTATAAGTTGTTTTAAGTAGCTTATAAGTTTAGTCAAACACTATCTTAATGATATATAGCTTCCAATTATAAGATTGCACGTGTATTTTTTTCTCTCGCATACAGGTTTGATTTGTATGCACACGAATTATATTCGACCTATTTCAATTAATTTTATCCCCTGATCATTAAATTTTGAAGTGTGTGTTTTGTTTTGGCATGATTTAGTCTCAGTATAAAATTTAAAAGTTGTTCATCAGTTGACTAGTCTATGCGTGCGAAAGACTTAATGTTATGTTCTAATAGTTATGGTTTATGAGTCTTGACTTAATATACCATATTATAGTAAAAATAATGTACAACTCGATATTATATCATCTCTGAACAAGTAAATCTGCCGTAACCTTCATAAATGTATTCGGGCATATTCCCCGCCCTCTTCATAAGTACACAAAATTCTTAATACTGTATCACTGTCCTTTCAAATTTACCGTGCACCACTGCATCACTAAGTGTCAAATCTCATGTCCATTCTTCTTAAAAAAACTATTTATAAAATTGTTACGATTTAGTATTAACAATAATAAAATTGTAAAAACGAGAATAGGAATGTATGAAATTATTAATTAAATTAAACTTGTATCATGAAATGCTCAGAGTAACATGTCTTAAGGTTCTCCGATGCCAACTTCGAATTGTGGCCATATTAGTCGTTCTAAATATTTTAAATGACTTCGTAATACAATTAGGAATAATATATGATAGCCGCAAATATTTGTAATTGACAGAAAATAAGAATTTGATTAAGTTAGTTTAAAATTAATGTAACATTTATTATAATAAATAAATAAGTCGTCTTACTCGGATAAGATATGCATAATCTTTCGACCATTAGCATCATATTGCATGGTCTCTTGTGCACGCAAAACTCAATTACCTCCGGGCTCATCCGTTGACACCCTCAGAGTGTCATCATTCATTATCTTATCGTGTAGCTCAAGTGGATGTGAGAATGGTCTAGAGGATGACTTGAAAAATCGAGATAGAGCAGTCTACCACGCCCTCTAAATGACATCAGTAAATTGATTTTGATATTTATTATTTAAAATAAGGTAAATTTTAATTAGAACGAGATTGCAATTTGATATTTATTACATGAAATAAAACAAATCTAAATTTCTTCTTAATAATTTTCCTCATCATCACTAGAGTCATTAACACATGCACTGATCAGGTTAACAAAAATCATTTTGAATTACAGATACATTAATATTTCAGATGCCAAGCAATTACAGCAAAATCATTCACATTTGTTTTTAGTTTGAAAAAATGAAAGTAAAGAAATCTGAAGATCCTTAAGGAAGATTGAGAGAAGGTTGTTAGCTAGGGTCTTTATATAAAGAAAATTAATGCTTTTGTTATGTACTACGTTAATTCAAATATTTCCTTTAGCCGTATTCTTTTGAATATGCTCAGTTCATCAAAGCATATATTCTTTTCTGAGAGCAGCTGCAGAAAAGGGGTCCAACACCAAAAACCTACCAACCAATAGGAAATTGTCTATTGTAACACTTCAATAAGACATTGAAAAGGGCCAATAAACTAAGTATTCAAATAGGACCCCTTGTAAATATATAATTTTCTCTTATTTCTTTTGTGTGTGTGTGTGTGTGGGGGGGGGGGGGGTTTGAATCGTTGATGTCTGAAAAAAATGGAAAATATATATAACAAAACCCCATGTGTCGAAATGGGGGAAAATGGACCCCTATCAACCCTAGCTATCTATTGCCCTTTTGTCCCTACCAAATTCTTGTCCATCACTAATGAACCAGCAATGTGGGTCCCAACTGCGCACGGTGCACACTTGATTTGTTTTGGGAAATATTTTAATTATTTTTGCTAGCTAGCTAGCTATTAATTGATTTGTACCCATTAATACTTTGTGTGGTGACAAATAACTTTGGTGTTTGTTATGAGAATCATTGTAATTAATTCTTGTCCTATCTTTCGTTTATTTCAGGGTTGTTAGCTTGTTTACTTTCTCAATTATTACCGACATCATTGTTCCACCCATCTCGTCCCGGCCCTTTGGTTAAATTTTGTTTTTTTTTTCTTACAAAATTTAATGTGATGAAGGTTTAACAGTGATTGTGTTGACATTTCATTGTCATATATTTATATGAGTGTGTTTGTAAAACAATAGTTGATTATATATGTGTGTGTGGAAAAAAAAAATGAATTTACTATATATAAGTAAACTTAAGGGATTGACAATAATTGAATTAATCCCTCCGTCTTATTATTGATCTATATTCATCAAAAGTATATGAATAATAATTTGAGTGAGGGCCGGAGTAAACTATGATCAAACATAAGTATATGGTCTCTGACTGGTGGAAAAGATTTTCCTAGTTACAATTATGGCATTGGAACTAATAGGTAGGATGAAAATATATTGTGAGGGATTGTGTAATTGCCCATATATATATATCGAAGTTGAACAAAGAGATTCAGTAAAAGATGAAATTATAATGTATGGTCATGTTTGGTAGATAAGATATGATATGATAAGATTAAATTATCTTATTAAATCATGTGTTTGGTAGCAAATATGATAAACACGTCGGCCCGGTATTAAATATTGAGCCCGTGTCAAAATCATTAATTTACCTTACATTTTAATCGTAAGGAGGTGGTGAGATTAAAATAATCTTGATACACCATATAAATTTAATCTTATCATGTTATATCCTATCATGACTACCAAACATGGCCTATGGTCATGTTTGGTAGATAAGATAAAATAGGATAAGATTAAATTATCTTATTAAATCATGTGTTTGGTAGCAAATATGATAAATACGTCGGCCCGGTATTAAACATTGAGCCCGTGTCAAAATCACTAATTTACCTTACATTTTAATCCTAAGGAAGTGGTGAGATTAAAATAATCTTGATACACCATATAAATTTAATCTTATCATGTTATATCCTATCATGACTACCAAACATGGCCTATATGTATGGATATGGTCGAAAATGAAGTCATTTAAAATGGAGTGATTATACAAAATAGCCAAAAAAAATTTAAAAGACAAATAATAGCTACCAATAAAAATAATACTTAAATTCTAGTCATTTATATATTTTTTGTACTAAAATACTCTTATAATTATATTTTATATTTTATATTTTTTAGTATGAACTATATGAATTGTATCGAATCGTATCATTCATACGTATTACTTAATTTTATTAAAATGTACGTGCATATGAATCGTATGAAATATTATTCATA
Source organism: Leonotis leonurus (assembly GCA_026898415.1). Taxonomy (NCBI): domain Eukaryota; kingdom Viridiplantae; phylum Streptophyta; class Magnoliopsida; order Lamiales; family Lamiaceae; genus Leonotis; species Leonotis leonurus. The sequence goes on from JAPKLX010000064.1 coordinate 1,158,885, forward strand.
CCTTTCATACTATTCGTATCATTTATACAATTAAATTTAAGTAAAAAAATATTTATAATAATTCACGCTTAAAATTATTAAAATTTAAATAATTTTATATTTATAACTATTATTTATTTTTTACAATATTTTTTGGTTAATATGTATAATTAAGACTTTAAAATTTGGTATAAGATATTTTACTCTCTTTCATCATAATATTATAATAAATATATGGAAGAAATGATTGAAGTTAGCAGCTGCTTCATGCTCGTGAGCGATACGCCTCCCACTCCACCACCGACTCTCATCATTCTACCCCGTTATGTCTACATTTTATATATATTATTATCCATTTATATTCTATATATGTATTTGTCATCATCAACTACTTTTCATCACTATATATGTTTTAGTAACACAACTTACACTAATATATTGTTTAATTTATTTATAAGCTTGACCGTAACGGAGCTTAAGCCTGTTGGGAAGCTCCCCAGTTTTCTCTTCTATTCCCTTTATTCATTATGCATTAATTTATATTTAACTCTAAAGTTCCTGGACTCTGGATTTTTTATACTCCCTTTAACACCGTTAAGAACAACGGACGGTCTTTATAAGACGAGCCACGTTTAATTTCTATTCAACAAAAATATAATTGACAAATTTACAGCTTCAGTTCTTAATAAGTATGTCTACATAGTCGTTTACAAACCATAACTAACAAAAGGTTTGAGCCTTTTTAATCAGTATTTGTTCAAAAGTAGTAAGGCTCTGAATGTGAAGCCGGCTTAGCCGAGCCGCAGCTAAAAGTAAATTAAGGATTAGGAAATTGCGACACTTGGTGGTTATGGTGGGAAATGAAATAAGAAGGTAGAGGGCCCAATTAATCAAATGTTGTTCAGTAATCAGTAATTATACCGGCGTGACATTTTTAAGCTTCAATTAAGTTGCCACATGTGTTGTCTTATTCAGTTATTTGTAATTAATTAATTACTATCAACTGCCTAATTAAAAGCACTATCCTCGCAGACCTCGAATCACTTTTAATTAAGTATCAATTAATTTAGATCTTTACATTATCATAGATGAATATAGTAGTAATTGATAACTTTCACATGGTAGCTAGCCTAGCTAGGGGAACTGTTTTTTTTTTATATTTTGCAGATCAGTGCGCTTTATATATAGTATATACGCGCCATCCTAATTATTATATGCAGATCACTCACTCCATAGAAGAAGATCATATATTTATAAAAACAATATATAATTTTTTTATATAAATATCTTTATCATGCTGTATTTTAATCTTCCCATTTTACCCTTGTAAGTTGCAACAGTTGATATAAAATTAATTACATTATTGATTAGAAAATATATTTACTAATTAATATATAAGTATTTTTTTTTTATTTCAATTGCTTCGCAGCTTAATATATAGTGTATTAGCTTTTGCTCAAAGAAACGCAGACCAAATGGAGAAACAATTTAGTAGAGGACAAATCAAGACATGCTTAAGCTCATTAAAGAAGCTAAATTTAGTAGAAAACAAATCAAAACTCTAATTAGTTATATAACATATAATGGTAAAATACCCTTAGGCAATTAACAACATGTATATGTATATATAGATATATGATTGCTTACCCATTAAGGGCTTGAATGATTGTTGGGTTCTAAAGTCTTCTATGTCATGAGGAGTTTCATGTCAAGCCACTCATTTGGCGTCGGTCTCTCTTTACAATCTAAATCAAGCATTTTAAATTGTTTGAAAAAGGATTCACAATTTTGATGAATAATTAAATTAATATTAATAAAGCTTTGTAATCTTGTATATATATATATATATATACGAAAATAGACAAATTGATCAATTAAACATTAGTAAGAAATATATATAATCAAGCCTAGCTATGAGTTTGTGGATTTCATTGTTAATTAAAACTGAATTAATTAATATTGCTTTTGGTGAATTTATATGAAAAGATAGTGGGATTTGAACTATATATAGAGAGAAATTGCTAAAATGGTTCCTGAGAAAAGAAAATAGAACAATTGATTAAATATGAAAACAAGAACAAATGGGATGGGAAACAAAAGTAGATGGAACTTTTGAATGAAAAGGGGTCAAGTATGGAGAAGGAAAGATGACATCATTGCCCCCGTTCTAACGGATTCTGTGATGGAAAGAAACGCCGTTTCTGGAAGCATGAGGTGACAATATATGGTTGGATGGATTTTACGTCAACCAATAGCATTGCGTTATCCGTACTATTTCATGGGTCCCACCAACCTCATAAGCTTACGGTGCACCTACTCCAACCCCAAGTTCTCCTGCTCCTGCTCTGCATACAAGGACGGGACGGGACGCCTTTAATTGTTTATTTATTTGTTCTTACCTTTTTGCCCCTTTCCCTCCGTAATAGGCCCACACGCCAATCGCTTTGGGTGCTTCCTAAGTCATCAACTAAAAACACAGTATTGTACCTAAGAATGCTTTTTATATTAATTACTCTCAACACTTGTATTTTTGGATCATCTCATACTCTAAGCATTTCATTAGTTATGTATGAACGTTCCAACAAAAATACTTGTATGCATCAAAAATCCCAGGTCCGGCTCATGTCATTTAATTATAATTTCATTTGAATACTTAGTGTGCATTCAAATGGAGATAAGCATAGAAAGATAAATAAGAAAATTGATTCTCCAATGTTCTCGTAAAACAACTTACCCCTTGCTGCTCGTATAGGTGTTCATTTAAGTACTAATAATGCTTATCTATATATATATAAAACAGGAAGCATTCCAATTGAAATCAATTTGAGTGACAAATTTTGTAAATAACTTCAATTTCAATGGCAAATATAATCCTACAACTATTAAATTTAAAAATTAACCTTAACATGATTCGATCTCTATACCTTTTATAAAAAAAGCTATATTGTGAACTAATAGAACAATAAGATAACTTGAGCATTGAATAAATCATAATATACATGTACAACTGAATCTGGTTTATGTTTAGCGTTTAGCTTATTAATTTTTAAAACTTTATAAATTATTTTCTCTCTCCTATAACACATTTCTCCTAAAATTATTTATTTTTTTCGTAAAAATATTTGCAATATTATGCCTATTAAATTAAAGATCTCGACAATACATTTAATTTGATATATGTTATATAAAATCTAAATTTAATATAAAAAATTATAACACATTAGTAAATTGAAAATAATTATATGTATACATATTCTTATACATATAATATATTTTACTAAATTATAATGTTCCTAATTATAAAGTTGAATACTCTTTATAATATGTTTTAATATTATACATGAAAGTTAAAACGCAATCCATTATAAATTGAGATCATGCATAGAAGCTCATTATAAAGTTTTTTTTAATAGATGTCTTAATATTTTTAGAGAAAATATTTAAAATTATTTTATTTTATTAAATATAAAATAATAAAAAATAATATAATATAAAAATATGAATCGTTCATATTTATTTTTAGTTAACACAATGAGAGATATTTTTAGACAATCAACTCTTTGTGAGATAAATTATATGTAGATCAATATTAATTAAAAAAATTGCTCAAACAACTAAAAATTATAACACTTATAAATATGACTATGTTAATTTTATTATATGATCAATTAATTATTATTAGTATTTAAACCAATTAAAATTTATAAAATTATAGAAGTAGAAGTGCTCATGATTGTAGTTTGGAACCTAACTCCTTCGAATATTCAAAATCAGAACCAAATCGTTTTTAAGATAGTTCACGATTTGGAATCGAACCGTATAGAACGGCTAGAATTATATTTATGAACTATCCAAAAAATTAATACTAATATATATGAAAATTTAAAAATTCTTATTATTATGATTACGTAATAATTTATATTATCATTTAACTTTTCAAAATTTTAATGTCGTTTTATTTGTTAATTTTAAAATTAGAATGACTATAAAGTAAAATTTAAATATTATTATATTATTATATAAAATCATAAAGTTTTATTAATTTCCAAATTCTAAAATTAAATTTTAATTTTTAATTTATTTTGTTATTAATATATTCATAAGTTTTAATGTGTTATTGTGAATTATATAAAAATACATTTTACAAATAAGAAATAATGGATAAAATAAATTGAAGTTACTGGTTTGGATCGCTGATCATGGTTTTAAAATTTTGAAATTATAACTGAACCGTCCTCTACACAGTCATGATTTGAAATCGAACCATCGTTTATGATTAAGGTTCTAAAACCACCGATTATTATCTGATTACATCATTTTCGATTATTTTAAATATCTCTATGCATAAATTATTGATGAATAACATATTCCCGTGCATAGCACGGGTGCACAAACTAGTATAATACACACACAAAAGCATTGCATTCTATGTAATTAAAGTTAGTTTTACTGTTGTCTTAATCCTTACCAATACCGTTAGAAAAATTAGTGTGCTTCACACTTTTTAATTACATCATAGTTGCGATCGAACTTCTCTGAGTCGTGGGTAATTAAATTTTAACATCTAGACCTTAAATTTAACTGTAATTCTGAATATTGATCTTGGATCAATTGTCGTAGTAAATTAAATTTAACATAAAATTTCCCTTTCTTGTTTTTCAAAAGTAGAAATATATTAGACTACTTTTACATGCTTATTGAAACTATAATGGTTAAGGCAATTAAAATGTTATAATTGCATTCTACAACACTGACTTATTCAGCTCATTAATGCATCTCATCTGACCTTTTGCTAAAAAAGAATAGCATATATATGTATTGTTCATCACATCTAATTATCGCCTTCCAAAATAACTGATTGGGCATCAAACGAAATTAAAGAAAGGAAAAAGATTAAAAAAGAAATAGCCACGTAAGCATGTTGACAAAGAAACAGTATAATTAGAGGAAAAGATGTGGAATGATGAGTGCCTGAAATGGGTAAACAAAGAGTGGGGAGTAACTATGCTGTACCTAAACATCGTGAACTTCAAGCCAACCCCTTTTGGAAGTGTCAGCCTCCACGATCAGATCTATATACATTACAGCAAAATACTCATGCATTCTTTATATATATATATATGTGTGATTTAATGTTAATTATACAAAATAACAAAAAAAATCCTAAAAAGACAAATAATAGTCATAAATATAAAAGTATTTAAATTCTAGACATTTTGAATGCAAATTATCACAAGTATCGTTCTACTTAAATTTAATTGTATAAAGGGTATGAATGATATCCATTCATACAATTAATACATACGTACACTTTAATAAAACTAAGTATTACGTATGAATAGTATGATTCAATACGATTCATACTGTTCATATTCGGAAATGTAAAAAATAAGTACAAGGGTATTTTTGTACAAAAAATTGAAATGACTAGAATTTAAATATTATTATATTGGTGGCTATTATTTGTCTTATATAAATTTTTTGGTTATTTTATATAATCACACTATGATTTATGTGTTTAATTATTGATGTAATGCATAATATGCGAGATTAAAGATTTTAGATTCAAATATATAGTACGGAAAGGGAATATGCACTGTGAGCCAATAGAATTTTTTTTTTAAATGAATTACATTAACAATTAAATTACATAACTTAATCGAACCAAAACCTATTATCTGGATATTAATCTCGTAACACATATCAAGTACTACAAGGCTGCATGTGTAGTCCAAATTAACAAACAACGTCATTATACTTACTGGGTTTTTACGTTCTAGTACAAAGCCTAGCCCATTAAGTAGTTGGGGACTTTAAGGAATCCAGATATACTTGCCTGGTTGCTTTAAAGGAACAGAGTCAAAAAATAATTTTAAAGATAATACCCATGTCATTATTATATTTCAAATGGAATTTGTACATGTCAATGTAGAGCAATGACCACTTCCCTAATTAATATACAATTAATTTTCTGCACTCTCTATTTAAAAGCACTAAAAGAAAATTAATGTTGGGACACAAAAAATATCTAATCTAATCTCAGTATGTGTTAATAGATTGTGTAACTTTTGAAGCTTTCCAACGTCTATATATGAATACTTAAAGACAACACAGAAGAAATATTAAGTCAAGTAGTAATATACAAAAGGGAAGAAGAATAAGAGGGAAAAGAATTCCGAACAACATTGATAAATATATATGTCATAACGGCATGACATCTAATTAAAACCAATAAATCTAAACAAAAAAATTGCGGACGCAAATAAAAATTAGGCGCATCACATCACAATCCAGCAATAAAAGGCACTCCCGTGGAAGGCAACCACGCCCGACCGGCAATGAGGCTCCCCACCGTGAACCGCCGTGCCACATTGGACGCCGTTATAACGTGGTAACCGGGCCACTTGACCCGCTTCCTGGATGACCCGCCCGGGCCGAAATTCTGATACTCGCCATAATACAAAGTAGACAAGGCGAAATTGGAGTCCTCCCATCTTGACCATCCTTCGGGGACCACAAAACCATCGATGAAGCTCTTCATGATGACGGTCCGAGAATACTGCTGCCATGGCCGCCCCAAATAGGTCTTGTAGGATCCCACCACGGGTTTGAGGTCGGGTGCGGGCATGATCCGGGAGTTGTGGATGGATATGCCCGTGTTCTGGAACGGGTCTCCCCGGCCCTGGGCGGTGATGACGTTGGCCTGGCCCCACAGGGGTTTGCGGACGTAGATGATGCAGCTCTGGAAGACGACGGCAGCGTTGCCGAAGATGAAGTCGATGGTGCCGTAGATGTAGCATGATTTGTAAAACTGGCGCTGCGCGTGCACGAAGAGGGTGTCTTGGTACCCTTCGAAGCCGCACGAGTAGAACACGGAGAGGTCGGAGGCGGATCGCAGGGCCACCGCCTGCCCTCTCTGTGCCCCCGCCGTGTTGCGGAAGGTGATTCCTCGCGCTATGAATCCGATGCCGTCGATCCCTGTATATATATAAATATATATCATTGTTTCATTTCAAACTTAATTTCACCACTAGCTAGCTACCTACGTTTTTGCATGCAATATTCGAGGAAGCAGAAGTTGGTGGCTATTGTTAATAACTAGGGTGCTGATCGATAACTTTCTGTATGTCAACATTATATTTAGATTTAGCTTCAATAAAAAGAAATGTCAACATTATATATACTTGAATGTGAAACACTTCATAGTTCAATATATATACACTAAAAATAAACAATAGTAAGACCTTGAACAACAAAGTATGCATCATGAAGTTTTTACGAGTCTTGAATTTTACGGGATGTGCTTTACCAATAATTACCTTAATCTAATGCAATGATTGTTTCAGAGTAAAAAGGAAAAAATAATGTATACATGACGGTTTATTATGGTTTTTTTTTTTTTTTGGAATGACTCTTTATTAATGTCTTATTGTCTTGACATACAGCAAATGAAATTTAGTGTCTCATAGTTCCAGTTTAATGTTTCAGAAAATCTAGGTCTCATAGACAAATTCTAAGACAATATTTATGTATTGCAATTTTATTTTTATACTTAATACTACAAGTTCATCCATCCAAATTGGATATATATAATTATTTTTTAACATAATATCATTTTTAAATAAATAACACTACCAAAAAAAATTATTTAGCAACGAAATTTTCCGTTACTAAAGATGTTAGTAACAGATTTGTAACGTATTTATTCGTAGTAATATTGATAGTTGCTAAAAAAAATTTAACAACGAAATTATTACGTTACTATATAACAATGGAATTGTAACGGAATTTTCGTTTCTATGATTTCTTCAATTTTAGTAACGTAATTGTAATGAAAAATTCTGTTACTAAATTTTAATAACAGATTCTTCCGTCACTAATTCCATTACTAAAAATTAAACAATAATTATGTTGTTAATCCGTTAAAATTTAGAAATGAAAAAATTTTTCCGTCACTATTCTGTTACTATAAAATCTTTTTTTTGTAGTGTAAGAGTTGATAAATTTAAAATAGAATATATAATTTTTAATTATTCACTATATATATATATATAATAACAAATTTTTAATTTTTAATAAATATTAATGAAAATGATAAATATGTTTGTGAGATATATGGTGTGTGACATAAAAATCGAACATTGAATAAAACAGTAGTTAAATTAATAAATACGCTTATAAACACAAAAGATGGAACATAAAAGTGGGACATGTGATGTGTTCAAATAAAAAAGAATCATCCAGAATGTATATGTGAGGTTGTGAACTCTAGCTTCTTAATACTTAAAATAGTGCGCAATTAATGTAACATGCATACTGTGTTTGTTATATTAAAACACAGAAAATATATTTTTGTTCTCGGGCAGAAGATCGATCATATGTTGTCATTCTACTGACTAATATTAAATCACCTGTAAAGTCAACTGCTTATACAAATTTTTATTCATTAGTTTAAGCGAATAACTTAAATCACCTGTGTGCATATATAAGATCATAACTCATATATGGTGATTAATTTAAAAACAATTTTTTATATTCGTTTTAAATCTTTTAATTAGCTCTTAACAATTGTATAAAACATTCACACTCTCGATATTTTATCTATCGAAAATAGCACAAATGCAGAAATATGATTAAGGTGATCATTTACTCAATAAATCTATAAAGTTTTGTTCTTATCACACAGTGTAGACACTAATTAAATTTAGGTCATCTTCGGTAGATAAGATATGATATGGTAAGATTAAATTATCTTATTAAATCATGTGTTTGGTAGCAAATGTGATAAACACGTCAACCCGGTATTAAACATTGAGCTCATGTCAAAATTACTAATTTACCTTACATTTTAATCTTAAGAAGGTGGTGAGATTAAAATAATCTTAATATACCATATAAATTTAATCTTATCATACTATATACATGTACTAAGATATTATCCTAAAGTTGAAGTTTCCACTTATTAATGTATGCTAAAATTGAGAGTAATTAAGTAAAAGGGAAGAGCAAGGGAGAGGATGCAGGGGAGGAACTGACCGACAGTGGCAGAACTGTAGGTAGTAAAACCGGCGGAGACGCTGCGGCTTCCGGTGATGACGGTGGACCTGAGGCCATCTCCGACCAGCATGACCTTATTCATCGTCCTCGTTATCAATATATTCTCTCTGTAGACCCCTCTCTTGACATACACCACCACCCTCCCATTCCCCACGCGCCTCGACGTCGCGTAGTTTATCGCCGCCTGTATGGACTTGAACCGGCCCGACCCATCCTGCGCCACAACCACGTTGGCCCTCGTGGCCAGCTGCAAATCCTGCAGCATCTTCCTCTCCCGCCCCGAAACCCAGCCGGGGAAGCCCTTACGGGTGGCGGTGAAATTCCCCGCCGCCGTGGAGTTGTCGAGCAGCGCCCCGTTGGTGGCGAGGCAGTTGCTTATGAGCTCGGAGACGTTGCCGGAGAGGATTGGGGAGGTGAATTTGGTGAGGTTGAGGTCGTTGGAGCTGCGGCGGCAGATCTCGATGTTGGTGAGGGCGGTGCTAAGCCACGTCTGGGCGTCGAAGTCGGTGAAGCTGGCGTTTGTTTGGATGCTTTGGAGGGTGGTGTTGAGTTGGAGGATGGTATTGTCCATGAGGTTGTTGCAGTCTCTGTGGACTAGGGTTCTCCTTTTGCTAGTCTTGCAATGCCGGTGCACCTCGCTCGCCTCCGATTGGGCCCCGGCGGCCCTTTCAAGGGCGGCTACTATCGTCATGGTCCGGAAATCCTCCTTTGTGTTTGGGGTGAAGCGGGCCGGGTCCCTCCCCATGAAGTAGTTGCATGGGTCCGGGTGGGGCGTGGTGGCGCACCACCGCTCTATGCCGTTACTAGTCGTCGTCACGTTAGCATCAGCAAATGCAAGGCCAACTGTATTAATGAATAAGAAGATGAAGAAAAAGGAGGATAAAAGCAAGGATTTTGAGGTGTGGATTGACATGGTTAATATGGTGAGTTTGAATTTTATGTTGAGTACAGTTGAGGTTGTAGCATGATAGGGTAATTAAGGAGATTTTGTTATGTTGCAGGGTGAGATTAATTGATGACTTGATTATATATATACATAGACAAATGTATGTATGTATGTATAATGTATGTATGTGACAGTTGGATTGTTTGAAAAGGAGGGAATGAGGAAGAGTTTAAATAAATTAATAAAATGAAGTTGAAAATTGAAATTCAATGATATGTCTTAAAAATCCAGAGATCCTTGTTTCATGGATCACGGCCATTACAGTCAATGTGAGGAGCTAGCTAGGGCATTGCGAGAGAGAGAGATTAAATTCATGTTTCGTTGCCTCATCGATCATCGTGACAGTACCCATGCATTATTCAATTAATATTCGATTAATTGAATTATTTGTGGAAGATGGGTAGAATCATTTTTTTCAAAACAATATTCATTTGAGTAATGGCCGGTATGTATATGTATATGTATATGTGGATGCAATGAATATATATACAGAGAAAACGAACTCTTATTTTACTAATTTAGATCTTGATATTTTATATTATATTCATAAATTATATGGCATACCGCATAATTAATAGTTAAAAATATAAAAGAGTGATTATATAAAATAGTTAAAAAAATATTATAAAAGATAAATAATAGTTACCAACATAATAATATTTAAATTCTATTCATCCATAAATTTTTTGTACTAAAATATTCTTATAATTAACTTTTATATTTTGAATATGAATTGTATTGAATCATATCATTCATATGTCATATTCAGTTTTATTAAAATGTACGTATGTATGAATTGTATGAATGAATATTATTCATACATTTTGTATCATGGTTATTCGTAAAATTAAATTTAAGTAGAATGATATTTATGGTAATTTACATTTAAAATAGTTAGAATTTAAATATTTCTACATTGATTATTAGTACTCCTAGAATCGTGTTTGCCTATTTTGTCTAAGATAATATAAAATATATATTTTTTTTATATATAATTTATATTTTAAATCCTAATAATGTCATTTGTCAATATCTTATTAATACAATAAAAAATGTTACTGACATTTGTCAATATCTCATTAACACAATAAAAATATTACTCCGTTAGACAATAGAAGATCTTATTCGTTTATCTACGCGTTACCACATACCGTAGTATATATTACATTCCATATGATGTCGGGGGATGCTTTTCTAGTTTATAACGATCAAATTACAAAACATATATTGCTCTCCAATCTGTTAGAAAAAGATGGTATATAACAATTACTGGAATCTACTTATTTAGAGCTAATATACAATCGAGGTAGCTTTTAGAAACAATAATAAATAAATAAAATATTTTTATAAATTTTATATTACTATTTAATTTTTTGAGTTTTTTAACAAAAAAAGATGACCTTTTGAATTTGCCTCAAATCTAAAATTCTCGTTATATATATGTCTGCTCTACGATTGTGTTATTCTTTCTTTTATTACAAAAGTAGTAGTTTCAGAATTAAGTACTAGTATTCCATCTCGATAGGCAGATCTAGCTCGAATTCTCCACCCAATTAAATTCTGCAATGCAATTATTAGTAGGGGTGAGAAAATTGGTACCCGTTCTCGTTTCTAATTGGAACCGAACTTTGGAACCAAGAACTGATTTTTTCGATTTTGATATTGAAATCGATTCTCTACTCCATAAAATATTCGGATATTAATTCTACCGTAAACGATCGAGTAGAATCGAAAGAACCAAAATTTTTTACTCTCAAATTTAATTTAATTTTATCATTAAATATATATATATTTTTTTATTTTGAAACTAAATGTATTCATTTAAATCATTAATTATTATCTACATTTTAAGTATAGTTTAATTAATTAAACATTTAAATATTTTTTAAAATATTATATTTATTTGACATGCTTATTATAATTCTTTTCATATTAGACATGATATGCATATAAAAATAAACTTATAATATTATATATATGCTTATGAATATTCTATATGTTTAATTTATATTAGATGTGCACATTATGTTGGATAATATTATATTTAATTTAATTATTTCAACATAAACTAAAATTAACTTTTCTTTTTAGTTAAATAACATAATTTTTTCACTTCAAATTAAATTTAGTTGGTTTAATATTTCAAATATTTAATTATTTAATTAAATATAGAAATATATTGTTTGAAAATTTGAAAAAATATAGACATGTCGAAATTTTGATTTCTCGGTCTTATTTGGATAAAATTGAGAATTTGATTTAAGAAAATTTATAAAAAAAAAATTAAAATATCTTGATGCTAAATTAAAATATTATGATATAAATAAAAAATTTATGAAATTAGTATTCATGATTTTATTTGAATTAATTGTACTACCCGAAACATGGAATAATTGATAATAAAAAAAAGAAAATATTTTCAAAAAATTTGGTTCCAATTGGTACTAATCGGAACCGCGTGTAACCGAACTGGTTCTTTGGATAACCGATTACCCGATCGGTACTGTTGGTCCCGAAACGAGAGAACTGAGTGTATGAGGGGGGGGGGGGGAATACACCAGTCAGATTTTTCAAATTAAAAAACTTTGAGTGGCTCCTGAACTGAAGGGAGGTACTTCAGTGTGAGAGATGTACTTTAGATAGGAATCCTTCAGTCTACACTGAGTGTTTGACTGATGGACTAATATCTTAAGTGTTGTGCGGAATGTGGTGGTTTTAAATCTTTACTCGTTTGTATCAGAAAACCTTAATGCAATCTTTCTCTTTTCAATTAATCAGTATTCAGTTAATGATAATCAATGAATTAGAAATACTGAAAGTAAGAGAGAGAGACAGTGATTTGGTTTGCGTGGTTCAGAGATAAAAACTCCTACGTCCACGAGTACTCGATGTTAGTCGAGGGTTTCCAACTTAATGGAGTTGTAATAGTCTTACAGTGATCAACCACAGTGGGTTAGATAGACAAGATATCTGATCACTTATAGCTTCGAACTTAATCTAATGCTAAACTATTCTTCGGTTACAATTTAATCGCTAAGAACACTAAAAGATGAAATCTGAAAGCTTGGTGTGTTCTAACTGAAAGCTTGAAAACTTGAGAGCGATGATAGCAATAGCGAGTTGAAAATATTGGGTAACCGGCGTCTTGAAGTGTTTGAAGCAGCGGGGTATATATAGCTCTCTCATAGAATTTGACCGTTGTGAGATAGAGCTTCATTTGAATTCTTCACGTTGGAGTCTTCGTCCTTTTTGCCATTTTTGGTGTCTGTAGAAAGATTGTGTTTACCTACTGAGATTTTTGCCATAAATGGAAATACCTACGAAATAGGCTAACACTCAATGGATACTTCAGTTTTGAACTTCAGTGCAGACTTCAGAAGTGAACTTCAGTGGCAAGTAGACTTTAGCTTCTAACTTCAATCTTCAATACTTCAGGACAGACTTCAGTAGAGAGGTCCTTCAGTATTGGAAAGTCTTGAATCTTCAGTGGAGATGTCCTTCAGTGTACCTGAAAATTCAGAACTCCCTAACATATGAGTTCTTAGACAAAACACTAAGATTCAGTATTGGTCTTATTACATCTTTCATGGGAGGTATTGGAATCTGAATTAAAACACTTTTAAATATTTCCCAACAGGTACTGGAACCGATTCCCATATCTTGGCTAATTTTGGTTCGGATATCCGAATTTTCAATTCTGGGTACCTAGAACCGAAATTACCACCCCTAATTATTAGTATATAACATGTTCCTATATATATGTGTATATACATATATGTATGTATTATTGGCTTAATAACATTTAATTACTTGAAAACGCTCTGGAGCCCAACTTTCAAAATTGAAGTCTTAATTAAACATTAACTTCTGATGTAAAATTTTGGGGAGTTGAATTAGTTAGATTTTAGAAATATAAAAATGGGGCACCACTCTTGTCTTGTGCATGACATGACAAATAAGTATATAATACTGATACTTAATAAATATACATATGTGGCTTCAATAAGTGAAATGCTTAACGAGATTTGCGCGATGGCCAGGTGTGAGTGTGAGCACACATATATAAAAGCTGGAGATGTAATATATATATATATATATGATGTTGTGATTGGTGAAGGTTATTTTGTTTAATTAAACTAAAATGAAGTAATTAAGGAGTTAATTTAATTAATGTGATTCCGTACGTACGTACCTCATCTGATGTGATATCAAGCAGTACACATGCATGAAGAAATTCCCACCGTTAAGTTAGGAGTATATATTAATCTAACCCAAATCACTAAACCTAACCTAAGCATTGAATTTCCAGTTATTATTTCCATGTGCTTTTAGAGTTTTAATGAAGCTAATCCTGCTTGAAATACTATCTGCCAAGTGCCAAGATACTTCAACAATAAAACATATATATATATATATATATACACACACACACGACATCACTTGATATTATTTTCTTTTGCCTGTCCTAGGCTGCTATCTAGCTGAAGATTTACGAGAGAAACTAGAATGAACTTTCATTTCTCATTTTCTGAAACTTCAACTGAACTTTTAACAAATGATGAAAAACTAAGCTAAGCTACGTTTTTATAATAGAAAAGAGAAGAACTGAAACTAAGAAGAAGAGCAGAAACTAAACGCTATCCTCTAATTAGGGTCGAGACTAAGACAGCCAGAGGCTGTGCAGATTCTTAAAATGACCCCTTTTTTTTTATAAAATTACAATATTAATATAAGATTACACTGTATAAATGGAGAACAAGGGTGTTGCATATTAATAAATGGATAATAACATTATTGTTCTAGAAGTTAGATTTTTTTATCTTTTCCGGATGTTGTTAATATTGAAAAAAATATATATTATCATAATATAATTAAAAAGCTCGTTCATAACATATACTCCCTTCATCCCGCTAAACATGGTTATGTTTTCTTGGACCGATTCACTAAAAATGGTCATTTTCCCAAAAAAGAAACAATTTTATTCTTAAAATATATAACTCCTACTTTTTTAAAATACAATATTTTACTTTTTTAAACTTCATGTCGAATCCCTTGTACCGCATTTAGCGGGACGGAGGGAAAATATTTTATAAAAAAATAAAATTGTATCGTTAAGACATAATTGAGAAATCCATCTATACACATAATAGAAATTTTAATGTTTTCAAGCCCATTTCCCACCCAACACAAATTTTAAGCCCATTTCGCATTAGTATTTGCATTAGCAAACTGCAAACCCACTCAAAAGATAAGACAGCAAAAAATACGTCCATACGGATTCGATCCCAAACCCCATTTCACATTAGCAGTTGCCAGTTGCATCAGCAAAAACCCCTACACATTAAATCAAACAATTGAAAGGGAATAGAAACGAAGAAAATAGAGAAGGGGAAGAAGAAGAAGAAGAAGAAGAAGAAGAAGAAATGAGTCAAAGAAAATCTGTAAATGGCAGGCCATCTGGTACCGACGGTTTTGATTTTTCATACCGAATGGTTGTCGATAACAGTAAGTCCACATTTCGAAATCCTTTACCCTTTTTTGCCTGTCGCTTTTACTCTTTAAATTGATCTTAACTGATTCCTCCTTGGTGTTTATATTCTCTCCTCTATTTTGGTTTTGAAGGATACAAAAATGTTGCTCAAGGAAAGTCTCGACTCTGCAAACTGATATGTATCCAGGTATATTATCGGTTTTTACGTTTGATTTTGAATTAATAAGTTAATTTTGCGTAAAGGTAGAAGCCCAAAATCGATCAAATTTTCTTCTTCTTTGTGTTTTTTAATAATTGATGGTTCGAATGTACGATGCTCAATGCTAGGCAGCCAAGTGGCTGGTCCATTTGCTCGAGCCTACAATTTTATATTCACTCGACATTAGATTATTTTGAGTAACATTGCGTCGTACAATGTGTCGCTGCTGTTGTTCTTGTCCTTGTATAACTGTAGGATTTGTTTTGTTCTCATATTTTAGTTTGTCAATTCTTGCAGGGTCTTGTTCAGTTGCTTGCTGCGGTAGTTGCATTTTTACGTACAGTGCAAGGGGGAATTCTTGATAGGCTTTCCGCCTCTTCTTGTGTCATTTTATTTATTTCACTATTGATAGGAGAATTGGGTAGGCTGCATCCTTCTGTCAATTAGTAAGTCAACATGCAGATGATGGGGTTTAATTCTAGCATGTAGAATTTGATATTTTGAAGGTAGAAAACGCAGCCGTGCTATCCTTTTGAAGTTTTATTTATTTGGATCAACAATTGCTGTACTTATCTCAATTGTCAGTGTGCTTCAGAGTAAAAAATCGCTTGAGGTATAGCTTCTTCTGTATTCCTTGATGCATCTTCATCTTCTATATGAAATGCTTGTTATTAGTCATTTCGTAAGAGAAACTAGTAACATATGCAGATATGGTGATGTTAATTATGCTTGGAGAGTGAGCTTGCATTGGTAAATACAAATCTGAGAGATATAATAAATCTCATTTTTTTACTTTTCAATCTGAAAGACCTCAATAGGTGGACTATAGTTTTAAGTAACTTAATATACTCTAGTGGGTTAGTTTCTTGCTCAAGGTTGCATATTGCTTACTGACTTAACACAGTTTTGCATTTGTAAGCTGGATATTAAAGTCTACTTTTCAGAATGTGCATTTTAGTCTAGTCTCAGCTGTAGGCATCAAATATTTATTCTACTAATTTCTTAAACTATTCACTTCCATTAATGTTAAAGTTTTTACTTAATCAATAGATAAGCGACTTATCAGTATAACCTTGTTCTTCCTTCCAATTGATGTTAGTTGAAAGTGAGGGGTAGAGGATTGCCAGATAAGCAATAAATTGGGGAGACCTTGACAAGTTTATCAAAAATAATTAATTAAGCATCCATATTTATAATCATAATCATTATTCTGTTATTGGTTATCAAGCCATGTCCCAGACTCCCAAGCAGAAAACTTAGTTCATTATGTCGACAAGGTGTCATGTTAACCCGATATACTGCTTCAATGGTCTTTTATTTCACATCAAGCATGTGTGTATCTGTTACTTAATCTCCTTATTCTATACATATAAGTTGGTTGTATGAAAGATAAATCCCACTAAAGTTTTTCTATTGTAAATGCACACCAGGAAACACTCAGTGGCAGTGACTTAAGTGGGATTTAGTGATACTCTTATTACCTCATGCATTAAAACTCAATCATTGAAATTTGACCTGCCTTAGGACAGATATTTTTTTACCTTCATATGTCAAATTGCTAAGGAACCTCCAATAAACTAATTTGGTGATGGCAAATTTTTTTCATATTTTGAGTACATTTATAGACGGTTTTTCATGTTTCTTCATTTCACACCACAATTCTTATCAATATGAAATCTTCCTTGAACAAATTAGTTTCACAAATATCAATTTCCATTACTATTTGTTTGCATGCATGAATCATTGGATCCATTGTAAAACAAAGGATTAAGCACACACACTGCTTCTCTTAGGTCTTGAGAATTTTCATGTCAAGTATTTGACCAGCTTAATATTTCAATTATCTTAGTATCACGTCTCCTCTGTGCAGCTTTTGATCTAAGGGAACAGTTGACGTTGGGTAACAAATGAATAAACGATGTTATCACTAACCAAGTGAACTCCATAAAGTTCATTAGATCTATGCATTCATATATTTACTTGTCCAATTAACATTTTGTGTACGAGTTTCTTGGATCATTATCTCATAATTGTTGTCCACCATATGACTATCATGGCCAACTTATACAGAACAGAAATATAGAAAACCGGTACTGATGACATGTGTTAACAGGTTATCAAGAACATGAGCAGGTGGGCGACATCAAAGTTGGAAGTTTCAGAGATTGGTGTTGTTGCACTCGGTAAATCTATTTAATATGCTATAAAATGCTTATATTAAATGTGGAAGCATAATGGAGTTGTACCGGAATCTATGGTATGCAGGAGTTATGGTGCAAATATTTGCTTTCGTGGTGGTGACGTCCCTCATTCAGAATATGGCTCCTCCCAAGAGGGCATCTTGATATATTTCTGTAATTTCAAGTTCAGAATTGTAAAAGTCGTGTAAGGCAGAAAGTAGCACTTTCTTTTCTGATTTCGACGCCAGATTGATCTTATATTCCATGGAAGTTGGAGAGTGTAATTTTGTGAGAAATGATTTTGATATTGTCCCTTTGGAGAAATGTGAGGTTATGACTTTACAAAACATCAGCGTCTGAATTCAATCTAACCACTTTCTTCTCTCTCTTTTTTCATGGACTGGCTTCCAGATTTTGATGTGTGAAATCATTTAAAAACTTGTAAGTAAAAATGACATGATAGAGAAACGTTGACGTATTGACAAATTGTTCCCTGTTTAATATATTCCCCGTCTTGCTGTCCTATCCTATACCATTCCTTCCATTTATAAATTCAAAACGAATTGTCATCTAAAATCGAACTTTCTTTCTCTCTCTCAGTTTAATTATTTGATTAATTTTATTTTTTTTTGATATATGATAGTAATTGAAGTATGTTGTTGAAGTTATTTTGAAAATGAATTTTGATTGGGATTAGTGGATAATTAAGCGGAAGTTTGGTTAGGAGTTAGGAGTAGTAATTTAATCCAGAAAAAGCGGCATTGTTTAAGCAGCACCTCATGCTACCTGACATCTAAAACGTGCCCACGTGCCCATAATTCCATCCAATCAGCTTTGACCTGCATTTCTATGTGTCTTCTTTCTTTCTAATTCCAATTTCTAATTATATCATTTCAATATCTAAATAATTCACCTCTCTATAGCCTCCAAATTAGATCTAATTTGTTCTAATTATTCGAGAAATTTTCAAAGGGACCTCTCGCTCTTATGATACCACCACATATTATATGTTTTATTTTGAAAATTATATATATAATTAATTAGTACTAATCATAATTCGAGAGCACGTTTTAGTATGTTTATTATGGTCATTCCGGCACAAAAGACTACACTAATTTGAGAAAAGAACATTATAACTTTTTTTTCCATAGAAAGATGAAAGATTGTGAGATACGTGATCTCGATAAAAGAATATTGAGAAAACGTACAAGTGATGGGGATCTGCAGAGGCTGCACCAATTAGATAACTGTATTAAGCTAACGGCGAACATTGCTTAGATACAATCAAATTACGTAAATTGCAATTATTTGATCGACTCTATTCCTTCCTCTATCATTATTGTCCTCCAATCATACTTTATTCTTTTCATTCTCATTTTTCCCTTTTCTTACAAATATTAAATATACAGGAGGAAAATCGGGGTCAGACCTAATCATCTACCCAAAAAGATTAATTTATTCTATATTAACCTATAAATTAAACTTTCAAATAACGTCACCCACGTTTATATGTATGTACATTACATGTATATTAGTATTATATAATATAAGAAATTGATAAATCATAATAACTCTAAATAGGAATGAACAACTATTTAGACATTTAATTGTTGTAAAATCTATTATATGAATTAATGATATATTAAATTTTTAGTAAGCAAATGAAGTAGAAGAGACGTGTGAAATGTAAAGTTAAAATAGGACATATATAAATAAAAATAAGAAAAAAAGCTCTTACCCTGCCTATAACTTCTTCGACTATAATTGGATTGGATATGCTGTGTTAGCTTTAACAATTTGTTTTCATTATTTTTCATAAAAAGACAGAGGGTACATTTACAGCTTAATTATCCTATAGGCTATAGCAATATATGCACGTAATGTGTATTATTGACAATATAAAAACCATAACTGAAATGAGCTTATTCAATTCATGTGGCCGATCGATCATTATGAATATCTTGCACATGACTTAAAACATGCATGTGACTTTAACACAAATAACAGCCTAACTTTGACAAAATGCATTCCCATTAATTTGCATGCATGTGCCTTCATACTATCAACTTCCTAAAATCCATTTTTAAACACCTAATTCATTCCGTCTCAGTTCAACAATCAATTCACCTGACACTAATCTCATTATATATATATATATACGTACCACTTCTCTTCCCTTCCTTCAATACGCATTAATTCCTCCACACAAATTTACAACATAATTAATACAGTACTCAAGATGGAATGTGAAGCCCCCAAACACTTCCTCATTGTCCTAACACTTTTTGTCCTAATCTCACCACACAACATTACTCCTACCGCCGCCGCCGCCGCCAAAAAATCTTCGACCACCTTCATCCTAAAATCATGCAACACGACGACGTACCCATCTCTGTGCATCAAGACTTTAGCCCCTTATACCTCCACCGTGGGGAGCAGCCCCTTGAAGCTCTGCAAGGTGGCGCTGAATGTGGCGGTGCAGGCAACCGCCAACTGCTCCGCCACCGTGACCAAACTGGCGAAGCAGAAGGGGATGGCGAAGCCCGAGGCTATGGCCATCAAAGACTGCATCGGCGACTTGAAAGACGCCGTGACGGAGCTCAAGCAGACGTTGAGCGCCATGGGCCACCTTGGCGGCGGTGATAGGGACTTCCAGTGGTCCAACGCCAAGACCTACGCAAGCGCCGCCATCACCGACGCCGAGACCTGCGTCGACGGATTTGTCGGCCGGAATCCAAACCCCGTCGTCAAGAAGAAGGTGAAGAGTTGCGTTTGGACTGTGGAGAAGCATATCAGCAACGCCTTGGCCCTTATTAACCATCTTTATTAATTTTATATGCATTTCTTCTCCTTTTATTCACAATTTCATTTATTCTCTAATAATCATCGCTTCATCTTAATTTCCCACCTCATCTAATTGTTATATATATATATATGACATGGAGTATTTTGAAATTTCCATTGGAATAAAAATATTCATTTAATCTACGGTTATATAGTCCAACTCGATCGATCTCGATATATGATGTATACATTGATAGATTTCATCTGATTAATCTGTTAGCCGTTCTCAGACCATATCCCAACTCCTCCAGTTAAATAATTATTTTATTATTTGTTTTTAATTTGTTACAAAAGCAAAAGGTGATGAATGTTATTTTCATTGAGTCCATCTGGAATATATATTGATCTCTCCGTTCTACTTATTATATATAGTACTGGTTTGTAACTTGTCGAAATTTGATGACAATAACTATATATTATAAGTAAATATAAATAAATAAATAGTTGAGAAGTTTAAATCAATACATTATTGGAAAAACATGTTATAAGTATTATATATTTTGTGAAATCATCACAGTAGTGCACTCATATATAATATTAGAAATCAAATTTTTGTTTCCAAGACATTAGACTAACATATTTGATATTGGAAACCAAATTATAGTTGAATTGATAAGTAAAACAAATAATAAATATGTTGTTCATCCACTGAACAATAAGAAATATAACACACTCAATTTTATCACTCCTTTGATCACATCGCAAGGAACAATCTTCAATATAAATGTTTTTTTCCAACGATGAATCAATTTTCACACATAATGATCACATGCCCATTGACTATGCTAAGAGAAGACGACGATGATAGGTCCAGCTTCATGCAGCACTCTCAGTCACCTGAAAGTTAAGGCAAAAACAATATAAATTCGCATCAGCTTAATAAAAGCATCAAACAATTGTAAACTGTCTAAAATAACAACCATCAAAAATAGATAATCAAGCACAAAGTGATCGTCCAATTATTATAATGTCTACTACGTTTGAAACTTTTGTACTAACTTTCCGCATTACAGAAAGATCAATTATGAAACTTCTGCCTAGCACAACATTCTTTTTCTAAGAAATAGCTTAAAAGAGAACATGTTGAGAATGTTTCCCCTTCAACATGTTCTAACAAATAATGACTGCATTAGCTAGGCCCAGGCAACTGCAAAGTCCAGACACAACATGTAATTTACATTGTACCAAAAATTTTAATTTCCAATCTCAAATTGCATATACACAAAAATAGGACACATACACATAACAAGTGATGTATATCCGATTCAAATTTGTAAATTTTGGATTGCATTAAGCTAATACTTGGCTAGAAATTCCGACCGACAATATACAGTTCACATATCTACCAAATAGAGGACATATGCCCAAAAATGTAATGTGTACCCAATTTAAATTTGTAATTTTTGGATTCCATTAAGTAACAATCCCAAGAAGCTGCATGAGCATGCATCACTATTGACATTATACTGGAGTTAAAGAGACAAAGGGAAAAGCTCGCCTAATTATAAAGAATCGGATGTAAGAGGATTGCAACAACTTATAGAGCCACGGAGTTAACACTGGACGAAAAAGGTTAACCAGCGCAATTTCTTTCAACAATTTCATCAAGAAGACTAAAGGAAATAAGATATTACAATTGCTCATCACAATATGGCACTTGGCAGGGATATCATTTCTTTTACATGTTATAGTTATATAATTGGAGTTATCACGATAACACGAATTATCAGCCGAAAACATAAAACCATCAATTGGCAGGGATATCATATCATGAAGATCTAATGCAATAAAATAAAAAACAAAGAGAAATCGAGTAGAGAACGCATAATAAGAGATTTTACCTTTCTCACTTGGCGACCATGCGCGCGATGAAATCCTCGTATTTGATCTTGCCATCGGATCCGACATCAACCTCTCGGATCCACTCGTCGAATTCGGCAGGCTCCAATTTCTCTCCAATGCTGGTAAGGATGTGTCTGAGTTCCTTTACGACGACGAAGCCAGTCCCCTCCTTGTCTAGCACCTGGAAGGCATCGCGGAGCTGGCGGTCAAATGGCTCCGCCTTCAAATGTTTGGACATTAGATCGAGGAACCTCTGGAAATCGAACGGCGCCGTCAGTTTCTCATCAGCGATTATGGATTTGAGCTGCGTCTGCGTGGGGTTGCCGCCGAGGGAACGCATCAGGATCCCCAACTCCGAGGGAGCGATTTTGCCGTCGCTATCGGCGTCGAACAAATTGAATGCTTCCTTCATCGATGATACCTGGTCGTCGGTGAGCCCCATCTTTCCGTAATTTCTTGCTCTCGTTTGCGGTGGGCCTTTGTCTGATTTTCAAATTTCTGTGCCTCTGTAAATTTTTTGCTGCTCGAAGAAGATCCGATAATGTTGTTATATATTGTGTCTTTCTATTGATAAATACAAGTTTAAGTTTATGTAGTACATCAAAACATATTCATCTATTTAGGTAGCAAATATGTAACATTATATATTTACTGGAGTTTTAGCCATATAATTATATAATATAATAATATGTCTAAAATATATGTACAAGATATTATCATATCTTCAATTAGACCAGTTCGTCACGGGATAAATAAACGAAGTGTTGAAATTAAACCATATCTATCTATTTAGGTAACAAATATGTAACACAATATATTTACCGGAATTTTAATGATATGATTAGATAATATAACATTTCTAAAATATATATACAAGATATTAACATATCTTCTATTTTAGTTCCCAATGTGAACAATCAATTTCACATGAACGATGTAACGATAGACGTCAAGTCTCGTGCACAAATTGGTGTTCATGTCTCATTTAATCATAAAACAAGATATGACAACATGCAAATACTATGCCAAGTTCACATGAATGATGTAACCATAGAGGTCGAGCTTGGTGGCTACCCGTTTAACCCCTGAAACATGTGTTTCTAGTTCGAGTTGCGCAAGTTCTCGAAAGGCTTGGAGAGCTTGCGAAGTTGGCCGGTTTTTGGTTTTTGGTTTTTGGTACATAATGAAAAGGATCGATAGCACTTGGGATATTATTTAGATTCTTATTAATATGCACGTCTATATTTAATTTATTTAAATTGTGCATCAAAGATAGCAAGCTGTTTCAAATTCGTGTTTGAACAGTTTTTATAGAAGTATGCAATGCAGGAGAAATACAGAATTTGTAGGAATTGAAGTAGACAAATAAAACGAAAATCGGATTCTCTGAAAGGCGTGATACACTTTCAGATCGAATCAATTCGACGGTACTATCGAATTACTCGATCGGATACAATTCAGAATTGAACTTTTGTATGTATATTGAGGAGTTTTGATCAAAAGGGTTCTGTCCTCTTCAAGAACACGCGGGAGTTTTCATCTGTATCTGCTCTGCCCCTTGGACCCCGCCAGGGGCGCTGCCCCTCGGACCCCGCCCTTTAGGGGCTTCGCCCCTAATATCATAACAAATTCATATAAGCGTGCACTCCGCACCACCAAACTTATATGATGTATTGTTATGACTTTATTGATCAAACAAGTTAATCCAATTACACTAAAATATCCAACAATCCTCCCCTATTTTAGAGTAATCCTTGATTAACTAAAACAAGTCATCTCAAACATTCAAACATTTGCATAAATGAAATATCGTAACGATTGAATTTCATCTTAGTACACTACACATTCCATATATCCGAATAACAAGGTATCTCTAAGGATTGAATCCTGTGAATTCATATTGAATACACGAAGATAATGTACACAAAAGTTTACATACTTATATGTTCCATCCTGACACTATATTTTACTAGCATGTGTCGTTATCCTTCATAAGCATATCAAAGCCAAGTCCCAACTTCTTGAAGCGGCTAAACTTCATGCTCATATAGGTAGCGCTTTTATTCTTGCACCTGCATATGCAATTTGTCAAAAGAGCTATTAAGAATGTATTCATTCAACCTCCTTAACTTGCAGGTCCGAACACATACCTTGGGATAATTTTTTAATGTGTTCCAATCTCAAAATATTAAGCTTCCACATTGAATTCAGCACCTAGCATCATACTAGATGGGAATTGGGTATCTTAATATTAGAGATTTCTAGTGGACTTTAAACCCATCCCTACAGCCGATTTGTGCACAAGATCTCTACTTAACCCTTTGGTTAAATGATCGGCTAAATTATGTTGAGTTCTTACAAACTCTACAGATATCACACCATCCGTGATAAGTTCACGTATCATGCTATGTCTAACACCTAAGCGTCGAGACTTTCCATTGTACACTTGACTGTATGCCTTAGCCAAGGTAGCTGCACTATCACATCTGATAGATATTGGTGACAACGGTTTAGGCCACAATGGAATTTCATAAACCAAATTTCTTAGCCATTCAGCCTCTTTACCAGCTGCTGCTAAAGCCACAAACTCAGATTCCATTGTTGAATTAGTGATGCAAGTTTGTTTCTTTGATGCCCAACATATAGCACCACCTCCAAGAAGGAATGTCCAACCACTCGTAGAAGAATGATCTTCCAAATTGGTAATCCAACTTGCATCAGAATAACCTTCAAGAACAGAAGGAAATCCAGAATAAGTCAACCCATAATACTTAGTTCCTTTCAAGTATTTAAATACTCGATTAATTGTTTGCCAATGGATTAAACTGGAATTGTGAGTATATCTACTCAGTTTTCCAACAGCAAAGGCTATATCAGGTCTGGTACTAATCATAGTATACATGAGAGAACCAATATCCTTTGAATACTCAAGCTGATTCACAGCAACTCCTTTATTAGGCACGAGTTTTGCACTAGGATCTAAAGGAGTTCCCGTTGGAGAACAATCTTTGAGATTAAACTTTTCCAATACCTTCTCAATATAATGTGATTGAGAAATAGATATGCCATGTTCTTCACGAGTGATCTTAATTCCAAGTATCACATCAGCCTCCCCCATATCTTTCATATCAAATTTAGATGACAAGAATTCCTTTGTTTTATCAACTTGATCTTGGTCAGTTCCAAAGATCAACATGTCATCCACATATAAGCAAATGATTACTCCTTTACCAGAAGTATCAAACTTGCTATATACACACTTGTCTGCTTGGTTAAGTACAAAACCATTAGACAACACAACATCATCAAACTTCTGATGTCATTGCTTAGGAGCTTGCTTTAGGCCATAAAGAGATTTTACCAACTTACAAACTTTATGTTCATTACCAGGCATGACAAAACCTTCGGGTTGTTTCATGTAAATCTCTTCATCCAATTCACCATTCAAGAAGGCTGTCTTAACATCCATTTGGTGAATTACAAGATTATGTATAGCTGCAAGTGCTAACAATAATCTAATGGTGGTAATCCTAGCCACAGGAGCATAGGTGTCAAAGAAATCAATACATTCCTTCTTGTTGACTTGAACTAATTAATTTGATAAAATAAAATCATTCGTTGGATTATATGATATATATATATATATATATGTGGGATAATTAGTTCATATTATAATAGTTATTTGTTATGCATTTTGATTAAAATGTTGTTTGGAAAATAATAGAAATACAATGCACGTATTTATATATTTTTTCAACTTGTTCTATTGTTTAACATGCATATACATATATCCTTCTTAATCGTATGAAATTTATCTGGTGCTTTGGGTTTAATTAAATATGAAAATTTATCGACTTACAGTCACGTGTACACATATCCAAATTCAGTAATGATATTTAATTGCATTTTTTTTAACTGCATGAGAATTCAGTGTAGATAATAAAATATAAGTCTTCATATTTAAACAAATTTTCGTAGGAAAAGGTAAGATTATGGTTTATTATTCCGCACGTCCCCCAAAAATGTCACAATTCTTTTTTCGTATCAAACTAAGATTAGATTATGCAACTACTACCACATGCATTTTGTTAGGAATCGTAAACATACCGATCAAACTAAGATTAGATTATATGACTGAATCAAAAACGTCATAAGCATTCAAACTAAATAAAAAATATACCTACAAACTGACTTCTCAAAAAAAGCTTGTTACAAATCTTAAATTCATTGGTTCATCAACACTCGTATATTTGGATTACGAATATCTAAAAGATCAAAATGAATAAACATGTTTTAAAAAACTAGAAAATGCAGAATACAGCAAAGAACAAGGCCTCTAAGAGTCGGCAATGGTAACTTCTACTTCAACACCAGGTTCAATAGTGATTGAAGTGATCTGCTTAACAACATCAGGGGAGCTGAAAAGGTCAATCACTCGCTTGTGCACCCTGAGCTCAAACCTATCCCATGTGTTTGTTCCTGAAAGTAAATTCCACAAGAATCAATTATTTCACACCCATATATCAGCAATATCATGTTTACATGACTAGATCTGTTGATTAAAATATGAAGAGGAAACCCAATTACACTACAAAAAAATCAAAACCAAAGACCTCTACCACCACTACAAAATATAACAGATACAGCATCCAACAAAGATGAATGGCGATTTTAAGTTGGAGAAAATGGCAGGCACGGGCTCATAACATTATAGTCAAATAAAAAGAAAATTCAAAATAACAATGAAAACTATCTTTAACTCAATGAACCATCATCTAAGAAATTGATTTCTTCAAATAATTTACGAAAAAATATTTCAGTTGACAAAATGATCATCACTGTTTACCACTTTCATATACTTCATCAGTCCCACTACATATTGCAACAAGGGTTTGAGCACGAAGATTAAGAATGTAAACTTTTGTACTTTAGAAAAGTGGTCCGTTCCATTTAAACATTCCCAGAAAAAATCCTCTTTGGGTAAGTGAACTTTTAATGGACAGTTTGATAAGAAAACTTGGCCACTTTCAGTGAGGAGGGAATAATATATATGCACAAAAATGAAGGATTACTATTAATTGAGAAACTATAAAAGATAGAACCTGAGAAAGCACAAGAAATTAAGGGAAAATGATCCAATACAATTTCTACAGTTTATATCTTTCCTACCTTCACCACAAGGAGACTTCCTGGTTGTAATTTTAAGAACCTTGGTAGGCATTCTCACTGGTCCCTTGACCCTCAGTCTTTTGTCCTTGGCACCACGCACCAGGTCAGCACAAACTGATAACAAAAACTTCAGATCAACAGTGAATCAATCTTACGGAACAAAGAACAAATGGGAAAAGCATTGAACTAGCTCTACCAGACAATTACATAATGTCCAATGATTAGTGATGATCTCCACTGGACTACATACCCATTAACAGTACCAAGAAATCATCATGGCTACCTTGAATTGAAAACAGAACGTATTTGATTATCATATTAATCAATCTCAGGTAAACCAACAGTACCTTCCTAAAAATCAAATGTAAGTTATCTAATTCGCTAAAACAATTCTTACAACATTGTAAACATAGAGGAATATACGAAACTCATAAAAACTGCCAAAAGACGTGACATCGACTAATGTGGCACGGTTTGTAAGCTCTTAAGATAACATATAAGATGCGCTCTATTATAATTAATCTTACATGTGTTTGACAATCATTTCATTGATTAACGTGTCCTACTAGGAACTCACTAATACATTCCTTAAAAGTAAGGGCACGCCAACTTCATGTGGATAAAGATATCCATTAGCATAGCAATCCGTCATTGCACATTTAGTGTTGCCACTAAAAACATCTTGAATGCTCTTAACAAAGAAAAATCAATATGAATTTAGTACAACTCCGACGAGCAGGCATTGCAACTCTGAAACTGGCCAAAAATAAAATAAATTTCTATTCAAATATACAACCGAGAGGAACAAGTCATGAGAACATTCCGAAACATGAACAAGCTAGAACAAGCAACTAATGACAAAATTATAACAAACAAAAAAATTGAAAAAAAAAAAGACTTTACCTTTCTCAAGATTCTTGACATTCTTAGAGGAGAGAGTGATGCGGATCTTGTGAATCTGTTCTAGGGGCTCCTCCAAACCCGGTTTCGTTGGCTTCATTGTAGCGAACGCCATTGCTCTGTATGTGCTGAACACATACACAAAAGACAACACAATCAATCAATCCGAAAATATACGATCATAAGACGAACGAAATTGAAATGAGAAGTAAGCTAATTATGAAACATCATAGTTCAGCAGTTAGAACTTTACCGGTGGCGGATTGAGTGGTGCGGCGGCAGAGCTGAGAAAACTGAGCAGGGTTCGTCCAAAGTAGAAAAGCCGCTGATGGATGGTAATTGAGATTTTAAACCTAGCGTCTAAACTAGGGTTTTCTTTATTTATGGTATTTGCTTTTGACTACCCTGTTCTTTTACTTTATTATAAAACATACTTCTTCTATCCCCTTATTTATATTTTGTTTTGATTTTTAAACTCTCACATTTTTTAATAAAGATAGGAGATAAAACAGGTATTTTTAAATAAGAATACCAATAATTAAAATTTAGTAATAATGAAACAAAGATAGACATTAGAAACACATCCACACAAATATTAGTGCTATTAGTTAGTTAATTAATTAATTAACAAAAACGATCATTTCAGTCGCTCAAAAAAGATTAACTTACAATTTTTAAAGGATAAAAAAACTCTCTTATCGTAAATTATGCATTTTAAGAATAATATAATGAATATTTCATTCTCAGATGAATCATGTATTGATAATTGTATTTAAGCTGTTATTACATAAACCAAAACGAAATGAAAAGAACTTGTTAGAAGTACGGAATCATAACTATCTTCTTGAGCAAATATATAGGGCTCGTGAAAAATCAAGTATTTTGAAAAACTAGCACATATTAGTATGTAGACATGCTAGGACATGAAAATATATGTAAAATCAAGATATTTAAGGACTCGTTTGGTACCCTGTTTTAACAAGTTAGTATAAATTATCCTGTTAAAACTGATGTTTGTTAGCTCATTTCTATAATTTGTGTGGCCCGGTGTAAGGTGAAAAGCCCGATCAAATCACTGTTTTGCATGGAAAACGAAACCCACCAAAATGGTGGGTTACAGTTTGCCAACATTGAACAGTGTATATGTGATTATCTCTTCCCAAAACTACCCCTTTCTCTGTAGAAACCTAACCCACCAAAATGTTTTCTCTCTCTTCGGTTCTCCATCTCTCTTTCCTACCTACATCTCCCATGGTGCACTATCTCTCTTCCATTTTCTTTCTCTCCCATAGGTGCAGTATAACTCTATTTCTCTCTTTCCCATGGTGCACTGCGACATCCGTCGTTATCGAGTTCTCCGCAACTTTGCTGCCTCTGCACATCGTCCGCTGCCATCGAGTTCTTCGCAACGCTGCTGCCTCTGCACATCACCATTTCCTCCGCCGTATTTGTGGAGAAAATCTCCCCTCTGCAAATCATCTCGATGCTTGGGAGTCTGCCGTCTGATGCTCGTTTAGAGATTTGAGGGCTAACACTATTCTTCTTTATCCATCCAATATCGAAACATCTGTATTATATAGGAATTGAATTTGGGGGAAATCAATTGGAATTGAAATGGAAGAGGTGAATTACAAATCCCTGCAAATCAAGCAGCAAATCCCCAAATCTCGAGTGTTTGATCTGGGTAGCTTGAAGTTTTTGTTATTTTAGGAGCAGGATGGAATCGATGAATTGGATTTAATTACTGCAATGAAACTATGAAATGGAAGATGGACGAATTGATGGATGCAAATTAAAAAAAAAAATTAAAAAGATGGACGAAATGGAAGATGAACGATTCATAATTTTGATATTTTAATTTTTCTATAAGGATAAAAAAGTAATTTTATAACTTATCTAAACAATACAGTAATTTTCATTTTTATCTACCAAACACAAATTCATATTAAATTTAACTCCCCATTTTCCAACACACCATATCATATTTATCTTATCCGACTATATCCTAACCTATCTATCAAACGTAGCCTTAGTTTAAATAAGTTGAGATCGATAAATGTTTTATGTGCTTAGTAGTCAAATTTAAGAAACATATATAGCTTGATGTCCTTATTTATCAAACTAATTTAAAATTAAGATACAAATGTACAAAAATAAGATTTGAAGTATCTTTTTGAAATCATATTTCTACCTTCTTAGGGAGTTTATGAAAATCAAATGATAAAATGATTAGCTAAGTGTGATAATTGATAAGAAAAGCGAAATTATGAAGGTCTTTTATGAAAGAATGAAACAATGAAGGCATAATTTCATTTGCATACTCATCAACATCCATAAGGCTATGGTTCCAAGTAAATGAAGCAATTTCTTAATCAATCAAAAGAAGTATCCCCCAGGTTTAAACAGATTGATCAGCGCAGAAGCCAAAACATAATGAAGCAGACCTTTATAAGTAAAACTGTCTAATAATAGGAAAAAATTTCCAAATCAAAACTCAGCCAAAATACAAATTGGATCTCCCATATGTTGACCCTCAACATAGCTACATCTCTCCACTGCTCATCAAAGGTGCAGCACGGGGAATTCCACAACCTACGCCACTAGCGTGCTGGCAGTGGTTGATTCACTGCAGATCAAAAGGAGAACAGCAAGATGTTAGAGAGATACTAATGAAAATTTCAAAAAACTTAGCAAGGTTCCAAGGAAAAGAAATTTAAGTGCATAAATTCAAGAATAACAAATGCTCCTACTTATAAAAAAGACTGCACAACTCAAAAAAGAAAGAAGAGGCTTAGTTTCTGGCAACAATATGATGTTAGAAACTATGATTGAATATTCTTGAAGTAACTTGAAGACCGATCCATTATAGAATAGCACTAAGTTTAGATCAAGTAATAGGCCCTTGTTTCAAAGTTATGAGGCAGACCAGCTGCCAGCATTAGAATTTGCTATATCACTACATTCCATATAAAGAATTTTAAAATTACATAGACCGTGATATGTAGTAGAAATGATAAGCTACAAATCTTAATATGAGACATAAACTTTATTCGAATCCAACTGCACTATACATAATGCAGTAAAAAATTTGTCAAGACTAACAGACTAATCCCTTAAGAAGTAAGCTAAGGCAATTAATGACAAATTTCACCAAAGATAAATGGCAGAGCTCACAAGGACTCTGCTAGCTAACATTCACCTTAAAAAACAAAGTAAACAGAAAGATGAATGAAATTTGAAAATATTCAGAAAAGGAGAAAAGTCCTTACTATTTCCACACAGGTGGAAGCTTCTTGGTCTTCTTGTAGTAACGAGCCAATCGATGAATCCTACTCTCCACCAGAATCAACCTGAACTTGGAATCCTTATCTTTTCTGTTTCTTTCCAAATGCTTCCTGATGGCAACTGCCTTCTTGATCAAGTGGTAAAGATCCTCGGGGATCTCCGGCGCAAGCCCTGGCGCATCAATGATACGATACAACAATCAGTATATTAAACAAACATAAATCGCACCTAATTAAATAGACAATCAATTTCCACAGCATAAACTCGTAATACCGTGAGCCTTGAGAATACGAAGGATTTTGCTTCCCGTAACGCTCTTCACCTGAGCGATACCGTGAGAATCACGAAGAATCACACCAATTTGCGATGGTGTCAATCCCTTCTTAGCGAACTTGCAAATATTTTCATCAACCTAGAAATATGAATGCAAATGAATCAATATTCCACAACAAATTAATGCTTTTGCACAACTGTGAGATTTAGGTTAGATTGTTTTACATCTTGAGATGAGACTTTGAGCCAGGTAGGAGGAGTTCTCTTGTAAGGCAGCGCAGAGGCAGAAATACCCTTACTGAGATCAAAACAAAAAAGACCACGCTTAATCTATGTAGTTGTAATGCTACAAGTAATTCAAATACAAAAATGAGGCACGTTATTTCATAGAGTGAGTAAGGTGACATAAAAGAAGTTACCCACGGCTGTGCATACGACCCATGGCGGTAGATGCGGCGGTACGCCTGTGTGATCACTCCGATGAAGCTCACTCAATACCCAAAATGTAGGCCAACAACCCTAGTTTCTGAAGTAGCCTTGAGCATTAGGGTTTTAATATGCTGTCGTGAGATTCGCATTTTATTGGGCTTATAACAATCTGCCCACAGATTTAGATAAGCAAGTTTTATTGGGCTTGTTAGAGCATCACTCTCCCGTTGCCATTTTCGTAATAAAATATATAATAGAACTTTTTAGATTGGGTCTACCAATACCGACCGATAGAAATGTTATGTTGTTTTCTTGGAAGTCTCTAGATGGATTTATGTTTTAAAAATTTGTCATGAATAAAATTTATTAATTTAAATTAAAATTAAAAGAATATGTAATTTAAATTTAATTTGAAATTTTAATTTTAATATTTTTATTAATTATATTAATATTAATTAAAAAAATTAAATACATTCACTAAAAAAACAAAAATAAAAAAACTACATTGAAATTAAAATTACATTAATTAAAAACCTACATTAGAAAAAGATGTGCGAAATTGCAGGATTGAAATATGATATTTATATGTAAAAATTAGGATTAAAAATACATTAACAAAATCAACAAAAAAAAGGAAAAATATGGGTCTCCCAGGCCCACAGCGCAAGCCTTTGGAGACCGAGTCTAGTCTTCCAAATGTCAGCCCTACCTCCCAAGCCCCTCCCCAATGGTGAGGGTCTCTCACTACAGCACTTGGGTTGTAAACGAATCGAAATGAATCGAATATTACACTATTTGATTTTATTTTTTAATATATTAAATAATAATATTTTAAAATATTAAATTTAAAATTCGATCTAATTCAAAATTTTACTATAACAAAAATTAAAAATTATGTTGAAATGTATTTTTTAATATAAAAAATAAGCTTTATATTTAAATATATGTATATAAATGTATTATTTGTATATTTAATTGAATATTTACGAATATGGAATCGAATATCGAATCACTAAATTTCAAATTAAACTATTTGATTCGTTTACAACCCTATACAGTGCTCTCCCGGGCAGTGAGCCCGTGTCGGGAGTCTTGCGTTGTAGATGCTCTTAATAGTATTAAAAACCAATTTGTTATAAACCCATCGGAGAAGCTTTATTTATCCTTGTAAAGTTTTAGTTAATCTTACCATTTAGTCAAATAATATATTACATGAGTATATGTTATAAATATAAGTGGTGTATTTGTATAGGATTTCACTATATTTTAAAAGTTTTGTTGATATTCAATTATGATTTTATGTCACTTAAAAATAATCTATTGGTATTCAATTTGGATTTTCAATATTTTTTAAATAGTATATTCAAATCCATTTGTATTCATGAAAGACTTTTTACTATTTAAAAATAATTCATTGGTATTAAAAAATATAAGAATTTTACATGATTGTTGTATTAGATAGATTTTGAAGGATTTTTTAGTGGTATCTATAAGTACTGTTTCAACTTATTTGTAACTGTCAGTACGTGGCATTGTTTAGACCAGACCCACTGTCCGATAAAGGGACTCAGTATCGGGCACGAGGAATATTTCCAGCCGATATACTTCCAATTATATTAAGTCACTCGCAATTTAAAACGAGTTCGTTATAGATTAATAAGCTGACCCTAGTCGTATTCTCATGGAAGGCTTAGCAGGGCGATTATATTCTTTGTTCGTAAAAAACGGAAAGCAATTAAAAAGAGTTTGATTTGGATTTCTATAGCTAGGCGAAGAAAGTAAATAAGAAAGCAATTAAAATCTAAACTAAGAACGAAACTTAAATCTAATCTAAGAAAGTAAAGAACTTGAAGTTTAAAGACGAAAGAAGAACGGAAAGAAATCTGGAAATTCAAAGCGATAAAAGGAATTGAAAGCACAAAACGGAACAACGATAAAAGTAAATAAACAAAGCAATAATTAAAAGGAAAGAAACGAACTTGAATTAATACTTGAAGTACGTCTGGAAACGACAATGAAAATCTGGAAATAACGGTGTTCGAATGTTGTAAACGGCTAACTCCAAAACGAATAACGGAATGAAAAATCCTATCTAGAATGCTAAGTCTCGACCCTTGAATGCGGGATCGAGACGAACTAGAAATAATAAAAATATGCTGGAAAACTAGTCTAGGAATTCGTGCTAAAAGGAGTCGGGACGAAGTATGGAGAACTGAGATATATCGACTGAATGGCACGACGTGTCTTTTTATAACGAGAGGTAACTCAGCGGTCTCTGGAAGTCACCGACCGCTGACTAGGGTTGTTCCGAGTGGCACTAGGGTTCGTTGCAACGGCCCGCGCGAAAAATGGGGAGTCAGCGACCGCTTAGACAGGTCAGCGGCCGCTGACTCGTGTGCCGCGGCCTGGCACGGCCTCTGGCGCGCAGCTGGCGCGGTCAGGCAAGTCAGGGACCGCTGACTAGGGCTCAGGGACCGCTGACCCGTGTGCCGCGGCCTGACACAGCCTCTGGCGCGCAGCTGGCGCGGTCAGGCAAGTCAGGGACCGCTGACTAGGGCTCAGGGACCGCTGACCCGTGTGCCGCGGCCTGGCACGGCCGCTGGCGCGCGGCTGGCGCGGCGCTGGCTCGGTCGCTGACATGCCCTTTCGGCACACTTCTTCGTTTTCTCGTCTTTTCTCGTTTCTTTTCCACTTTCGACGCTCGTTTAGGCCAATGATCCTGAAACATAAAATGAAACATAACTCGGGCCAAAACATCACGGAACGAGGAAAAATACTACGAATAAAGCTACGAAAAATATAAGTTTAGACGAACAAAATGAGACTAAACAAGTACGAACAATCTCATCCAAACCCATCAAATTTTAGAAGACTCTTTAAGAGATTGTTGAAGTGATTCTTTTGATAATGTCTATTCAAATTTGTCTTTATACTGCAATTTTATGAAGAAAAAACAAATCGTGATATGTATAGTGTATAGTGTGTATATTGTATCTCTTTATTTGTATTGGATGATGCTATTGGTGTTTTCATGTATGAATATGTGTGTCATATTGGATTAAAATATTCTATTGGCGTTTTTCATGTATATATTGTATATGTTATTGACATGACACATATTTCAGCAATAGTAGGAGAGCGATATGTAATCAGTTATCGTAATCGTCATGGAAAGATTTGCAAAATGTATTAACCGCTTGTAATTTTGATTTAGAGTTAATATACGTTCTAAGTGGGTGAGAGAGTTTGACTCATGATTCTAAGCTACTAAATGATGCTATAACAAAGAAGAATGGACTTAAAGTAGCACAAGTTAAATACTTATTTTTTATATTATTGTTTTTATTAGTATATATTGTATATGTAATTAGATAAATATTTTATGTGGATTGTTGATTTCCTAACCGACACCAGTTTTTAGCTTCATTTCGAGATGTAAGATATCATCTACAAGATTTTGCAGGTTAGGATAATGACTTTGAAAATGAGAAAGAATTGTTCAATATTCGGGAGGAGTGTGATCGAGAGAGTATTTGATAGTTTTAAATCAAGGTTCACATTTTTTAAGTCAACACACCATTTTTATTTAAGACACAAAGCAAAACTTGTATTAGCATGTGCAACTCTACTTAACTTTCTTCACAAAGAATGTCGTTCTGATGAATGTTCAATTGAACCGCATTACCGGTTAATGAAGACCATAACTTTGACCCGAGAGCAAAAACGACAATACACTAATGCTCGGAGGACTAGTATAGTTATGGATATGTGGATGAATGTTGTTTAGGAGGACATGATACTATGAAAAATTATTATTATTATTTTTTGTCCTATTTTTAAATTCGATGTATGAAAAAACAAATTGAACTCTTATCATATGTTATAAATCCATGAAGGTCTGCAAAGTCCACAAAGTCATGTAGAATCCATTAAAATTTTGATTAAAAAGTTGTTACAAAATCTTAAAAGTCATAAAAAAATCTTGCAAAGGCTTTTAAATTCGTATGACTTTTTCAGCTTAATAAATCCTTTACAAAAGTGCTTGTGCTATGTCCGTCCTGTTAGGTATTTTAAGTCGATTGTTATTCGGTGTGTTGACCTAACATTTGTGTCTTTGTATTCTTCACAGGAATGTTGACTTAGCTCCTGACTTAACATAACAACTAGTGTTGACTTGGCGTCCAACTCAACAACCACGTGGAAGGCTGACTCGGCAACGTTGAAAGGACTTATGAAGACTGGAGCGAAAACCAAGTCGTGCTAGGCAGTTGAGAGTTTCGTGCTAAGTGGAATTCTGTTCCACAAATCCAGGAGTCAACAACCAACTGAAGCAGTTCCATAATTCCAGGCGGATATGCGACGTGTAACAACTGACTGCGAGAATTGTGGAAGACATGGGCCAGCAGTTGCTATATTCATGGATCCAAGCCCATGTAGTCTGTCTATAAATACTAGAATCAGTTTTTAGTTAGATAGACGTTTTTGCAGATTAATTTCGTAGTTTTAATTATGTGTGTTTCTTAGCTCGTAAGAACACACATTTAGTATTTTAGTGATAGTGTTGTGGTTATTGTTGTGCTCAACATTGTAATAGCTCAACACTTGTTTTGATTATTCTTTTTGGCCGTAAGGCTTCCGTGTAGGTTATTCATTTATATAACCTACGCAAAAATATCTCGTGTCTTCTAGTTTACCTTCCGAAAATCTTTACTTAGAGTAGTTGATACACTTTCAAGTGGTATCAGAGTGTTGTGTAAAATGACAAACACAATTTATATTGCGCAAGTGCACGCAATCACAAGTAATATAAGGAATTATTCCAAATTCGTATCCACAGGGAATGTAAATCAGTACTTGCACACGTTCAATTAAAAAGAAATAAAAACGACAAGAATTTAAATCAATAATTTGGATTTTTCTACACTAGATTCCAACAATGCAAACAAAAATAATCAAGATCAAGGATCAGAATTAAAGTAACTAAATAAAGCAACTGAAAATTAACAAGATCAGGAACCAAAGCAAAGGAAAATAATCAGATAACCAACAGATTCAAAACGGACTTGGGTTTGGATTTCGTTCTGCCTGTTCACAATTGCGCACATTTTGCTACAGCATTTCTTCAGCAATTAGTTACAGTGGCGTAATTCTCAGATTTAGCACATGAATTTTCCAACACATATGCATTTAAATAAATCAACGAAGCTCATATATTCCTATACCAAGCTAAATTGAATTAAACAACAGTTCATCACCAATTACCAAGCCACACCAGATCAATGTATATTCCTATACAATCAAAACTAGTGTTCATTTAATATTTTCCAACATCAATAACCTTTCCAGAATTATCAACATCTAAATCCTCATAATATGCTGGCCAAACATACAATAAAGATAGAACAAGAGCTGTTAAATGAAAAGAACTACAGAGCATCAGAAATCAGAGCTTGATTCTCATTAAATTAGGCAAAAATCATTCCAAACCCAAATCACTACAACTTAGCTCATTCTGGAAATAAAAACAGAAAGTAAAGAGTTGTTTCTCAACATGTTGAACATTCTAAATACAGATTTTGGAGATGGAAAACTGAAGAACAAAGGTGCAGGGGCTGATTTCCCAATCTCCCCTCCAAGTAGCTGCTGTCGTGCTCTTCTTTTCCAGCTTCGAGCCACTCCCGTGCTCTTTGCTTTCTCCTTTGTGCTAAAAATCCCCCTTACCTCATTCTCTCTCTCTCTGCTCTTATATCTTGCGGCTGCAGCCCAAACTTTGAGGAATTAGGTTTCCTTTTTTAGCATCCAAAAGGACTTGAATGCCCTCCTTTTTGTCCCTTTGTGACTTTTGACTCCTTCTTTGACTTTCAATTTGGGACCACTCTTTTCCACCTCACTCTTATCTTGTCGCCCAGTCAGCATATTTGTCCAGATTTTTTTTTCTCCTTTTCCTACACAAAAGCATATGGGAAATAATATTGCCTCTTCTCCAAACAAAGGAACAAAATGAGACTCAAGTAAAACCACACAAAAATAAAATAAACAAAAGACACCACAAAAAAGGCAAAATAAAGGAATAAATAGACAACAAATAACTCTTATTCAAGAGTTATCACACCCCCAAACTTAAGACATTACTCGTCCTCGAGTAATACTTAAGCTAAACACACGAGACAAAAACAAACAACAGAAAAGAACAGAGCACCAACAAACAAAACACAAACTGGTGATTCGGCAAATCACTAACAATGCAATAAAATGGAGGTAGTAGTTCTCAGATCAAACAAAATGATTTAGATTGCACGACCTTCAATTTCATAGTTCAAACTTGAGCAAAAGATCTCTATTCACAATAAAGCTGTAGTTCAATCAAACCTTTCAAACATCACATAGTTCTTCCTAAATCAAATCAAATCAACTTCACGAAAGAAACATTCCAAGAATCATGCATCAAGATTCAAAGCATTCCTCATTAAATCATATACAAAATATTGGAATTAAGATCAAAAGGTCTTCAATAGCTTGTAATGTAAGGCTTAGGCTAAGGTAGGAAAAATATGGATGTAAGTAGCTCAAATTACCTTAAATGCCTTAACCCAAATCACTCAAACCCAAATCCCTTCTTTTTTTTTTCAACAAGTACAAACCTTATCTCTCCACAATTTATAGCACAAAGTTGTATCTCGACTTTACAGACTAAAGCTTAGACATTTTCAAGGCTTCAATTTTATTTTTTTTTCAGCTTATCACAAAAGAAAACGGAGATACACATCCCCCCCACCCCCAAACTTAGCAGTAAACATTGTTCCCAATGTATGAAAATATACCCAATAAATATCTCACAAAATACCACCCGTATTCACCCTCAAATCATCTCATAAAAGAGAATTAAACCCAATAAGGCATTCACAGGTGGGGTCAAAACGATATTAACATGAAAAGGCTTGGATACATAGGGGTAGTTCAAAACAAAAGGCTAATCAAGCTCAAAAGGGGTAACTAGGGAAATTTCACATGTAAAGGGAGGCTTGAAAGGCTCAAACGACTCAAAGATTGCCTAAATCATATCCCAATTCCAATGTAGTGCACATTTCATATCCAAGAAATACAAATTATCCCAACACACAAACTCAAAACATTCAATCAGAAGAGACTCAATAAGATTAAGTGAAATTATGCAAAGTTTAAAATGATCTTCAAAAACCACAACAAGAGTGCAAAAAGAGGTCCTAAAATCAACTAAAATCACGAAATCTCAGAGCATGTAATCCACTTTTAGAACAGATAAAAGAAGTCATCATTGAACCCCTCCATCAAATCACTAAGTCAACAACGCCAAGCCAAACACAAACAAAACGGAAAGAAAAACCAAACACACAGAACAAAACAACAAGACAAATGGAGAAGAGGCAACAAGAAATACTCCCCTACGACTCTCCAGAGTCATCAACGGGGTCAGAAGTAGGGATGGGAAGTACGCCAAGGCTGCGTGAGCGACGCAGGAGCATGAATGATAGAGCATCGGGCATAATGGTCGAAGAATGTGGACAACATCTGCTGTATTTCACTCACTTGGTTGCTGACCGTGTCAAGGTTGCGCTGTAACGAGCCTAAAGAAGCTTGGACTGACTGCATAGAGGAAGATGGCTGCTCAGCTGCGGGAGGCGGATCAGTCGGAGTGTCAGAGTTGCTGTACTTGCGATGCAAGTACTGAAAATTGATAACTCCGTTCTCCAGCAGCTTCTCTTCAGAGGAATTAACAGGCACGCCCGCTCGTAAACATAGCTGAGTGATAAGGGAAGGGAAGAATAGCTTTCCAGATTTCTTCTTTGCGCAAGCCGCAATCTCTTCCACCAAAATCCTCCCAACATTGATCCGGCGCCTATTCAAAATGCAATAAGCCAACAAAACTCTATCGTACAGGACAGTGGTGTCATGTGTGGTGGGCAGCAAATGATTCTTTATGAAGTAGATCCAAATCCGGGCAGCCGGAGTGAGCAGATGCGCACTGATAGATCGCGCACCCGTATTCGACACATCCCATGTTGCTCCATCAATACCACAAGCATCTAGAACTAAAGTGTCCAGGGCTGCATTTGGATTGCTCATCAAGGAGTGAAACTCATCCGTGCTTGGAGAAACAAGGTTATAAACCTCATGCACAGCCCGCACAGTCAGTGAAACAAGAACTCCCCTGACCTGGGCAAATGGGTGTCCCTCGGCTCCTTCCTCTTCTAAATTTGCATAAAATTCCCTCACCAAAGCAATAATAGGCGGCTCTTGCGGTGCACAAAATCCCGACCACACGTGATGTGCAATCGGTCGACTAATAAAATCCATCACTGGGTCCGTATCACTCCACCTGAATCCCTTCTCGATGAGCAACGTCTTCTTCTTAATCGCTTCAAATCGGTCCCGCGCCTCCGGAGATGAAAACTTTTCAATTTGATCAATCGGCATCGAAGGCTTTTTGGATTTGGAGGAAGCAGGACCAGTGGACTTCTTTGCTGCAACTGTCTTCGGCTTTGCAGTGTCAGAATCACGTGCCTTCTTCTGTTTCTTAGGCGATTGGGGAGCTGTGTCTCCTTCAGCTGGTCTTTGCGCTGCACCCCTTTTAGATTTTCACGTCCCGACAGATGCAGAGGTAGATGTTGGCCTCTTTGCAGGTTGCTTGACTGGTACCTCTTCATCCTAAAGTTTGGCTTTACCCCTCGTAGACTTTCGTGTGTGCACTGCAGCTGGAGTGCTTGAAGTAAGGGCAGATTGTTGTGATTGCGGTTCATTTGGGACTTCTGTTGGTATAGAAGAGGGCCTGGACTGCACTTCTGAGGGATCGGCAACAATCTCCACACTCGGGGTATTTGAGGATTCTTCATCACCCTCATCCCCAGATTGTAAAGGGGAGTAAACAACACGGGCAGCTTTCTTGATGCACGGGGTCTTGTATCTCACCATTGGAGTAATCCTGAGTTGCGTTCTCAACTCAGCATTTGCTGCAGCAAAAGAACAGCAAAATTGAAACATAAACTCATTTACCCATGACTGTGCAATTCCTTCGATACGAGTTCACTTCTGCTCCCCGCATAGATAATTCTGCCCTGCCCCCAAACTTGATCTCAAAACTCCGAGTGTTTCCAATCTCCGAAAAATCTGCACCCAGCAAGAAAAACAAACAACAAAAATAAAAGATAAGAAAGCGAAAACAAGCGATAAAATAAAATGGAATATTTACAAATGGAAAAGTTTAAGTCGGGTTGTCTCAAAAATTATAATTTAGCTCCAGACAACCCGAACTACCATCTGATCAGACTTCGTTCAGATCGGTGGTGGTCTTCTCGCGAAAGACCTCACCACTCCAATAACGCTTCACCCTTTGGCCATTGACTTTGAACTCACGACCCGAAGCTTCATCTTTTAAATCCACAGCTCCATACGGATATACCTTGGTGATTAGAAAAGGGCCAGACCATCTCGACTTGAGCTTTCCCGGGAACAACTTCAACCGGGAATTAAAAAGCAACACTTTCTGACCTTCCTCGAGAGTACGAGGTTTAATTCTCTTGTCGTGCCACCTCTTCGTTTTTTCCTTATAGATCTTGGCATTTTCATAAGCAAACATTCTCATCTCCTCAAGCTCATCCAGCTGCAATAACTGGGTTGCCCCAGCAACGTTATGCTCCAGATTCAACCTCTTCACAGCCCAAAAAGCACGATGCTCAAGCTCCAAGGGTAAATGACATGCCTTCCCAAACACTAGCCGATAAGGAGACATCCCCAAAGGTGTTTTAAAGGCTGTGCGATACGCCCACAAAGCATCTTCCAACCTTAGTGACCAATCCTTTCGATTCGGATTCACAACCTTTTCAAGAATGCTTTTAATCTCCCTATTAGAAAGCTCCGCTTGGCCATTTGTTTGTGGATGGTAGGCGGTTGCAATTCTATGCTTCACATTGTACTTTGCCAACAAATTAGAGAGCACCTTGTTCACAAAATGGGTCCCTTCATCACTGATTAGCGCCCTTGGAGTGCCAAAGCGAGTGAATATATGCCTATGCAAGAACTTCATCACAACCTTTGAGTCATTGGTGGAGCTAGCAATTGCCTCCACCCATTTGGAGACATAATCGATTGCCACTAAAATGTAGAGATTACCATACGATGGTGGAAACGGTCCCATAAAATCTATGCCCCAAACATCAAACAATTCAACTTCCAAAATACTACTCAAAGGCATCTCATTTCGGGTTGAAATGTTACCAACCCTTTGGCATCGATCACAACGTTTTGCAAACTCGTGGGAATCCTTAAAAATAGAAGGCCAAAAATACCCGGACTGGAGGATCTTTGCAGCGGTGCGTTGTCCTCCAAAATGTCCACCATATGGGGCGGAATGACAATGCTCAAGAATGGCGGGTACTTCTTCTTCTGGAACACATCGCAGAACAATGCTATCGGCACATTGCTTGTAAAGAAAAGGATCATCCCAGTAGTATGATCTAGCATCGTGCAAGAACTTCTTCAACTGTTGGCTGCTCAAATCAGGTGGTTTCAACCCACTCACCAAGAAGTTAACGAAGTCGGCAAACCATGGAAGATTCGCATGCTTCACTGCTAGCAATTGCTCGTCAGGAAAGGACTCACGGATAGGCTCTTTGGACTGGCCCTCATGCTCATTTTCCAGGCGAGAAAGGTGGTCAGCAATCTGATTTTCAGACCCCTTTCTGTCCCGAATCTCCAAATCGAACTCTTGTAAAAGCAAAATCCATCGGATAAGCCTTGGTTTAGCATCCTTCTTTGAGATGAGATACTTGATTGCCAAGTGATCTGTGTACACCACCACCTTAGTTCCCACCAAATAAGCTCTGAATTTATCAAATCCAAACACAACAGCGAGGAGTTCCTTTTCAGTCGTCGTATAATTCAACTGGGCATCTGTCAAAGTTTTGCTAGCATAATAAATAGAGTGAAAGACCTTTTCCTTTTTCTGCCCAAGGACTGCCCCAACTGCGAAGTCACTTGCATCACACATCAATTCAAAAGGTAAAGACCAGTCTGGAGCAATGATTACAGGTGCCGATACAAGAGCTTTCTTTAAAATCTGAAATGCTTCCAAGCAATCTTTCATAAACTCAAACTTCCTATTTTGCTCCAGCAAACTACACAGCGGTTTGGATATCTTTGAAAAATCTTTAATGAATCTTCTATAAAACCCGGCATGACCGAGGAAACTTCTGACCCCTTTCACTGAAGTAGGTGGTGGCATCTTATCAATAACTTCTATCTTTGCTCGATCCACCTCAATCCCCTTGTTTGAAATTCGGTGTCCCAAAACTATACCTTCTTGCACCATAAAATGGCACTTTTCCCAATTTAAAACCAAGTTTGTTTCAACACATCGTCTCAACACTTTCTCCAAATTTTTCAAACATACCATAAATGTATTCCCAAAAACTGAGAAATCATCCATAAAGATCTCCATGGACTTCTCCACCATGTCCGAAAATATGGCCATCATGCACCGTTGGAAAGTAGCGGGTGTATTACATAACCCAAATGACATCTTCCGGCAAGCAAAAGTTCCATACGGGCAGGTAAATGTGGTTTTGTGTTGATCCTCCGGTGCTATCGTGATTTGATGATAACCGGAATACCCATCCAAGAAACAAAAGAATTCTTTCCCCGCCAATCTGTCTAACATCTGATCCACGAACGACAAAGGAAAATGATCATTCCTTGTAACTTTGTTTAGCTTGCGGTAATCCACACAAACTCTCCATCCGGTAACAACCCAGGTAGGAATTAATTCATCCTTCTCATTCGGCACCACTGTAACTCCTCTTTTCTTCGGGACACACTGTACTGGACTCACCCATGTACTATCTGAAATCGGGTACACAATGCCTGCATCAAGCCATTTAATAACCTCTTTCTTAACCACTTCTTTCATAATTGGATTCAGACGTCGCTGCTGCTCCACAGAATTGCTGCAGCCTTCTTCCAGCAAAATCTTATGCATAACAATGGATGGACTAATGCCCTTGATATCGGCAATAGTCCAACCAATGGCTGTCTTATAACGCCTTAGCACCTCCAAAAGTTGATCCTCCTTCTCAGAACTCAGGTCAGCTGCAATGATAACAGGTAGCGTCTACTTTTCCCCCAAATATGCATACTTCAAATGAGAGGGTAATTGCTTGAGTGTCAACTGTGGAGGCTCAATAATGGACGATTTAGGAGGCTTAAACTCCCTTTCGGACAACTCCAATGACTCAAATTTCTTCCCAAAAGCTGCCCCTCTTTGCTGAGATTCCATCCAGCCAATATGAGCTTCATTTTTCTCCTTCAAATC
Source organism: Leonotis leonurus (assembly GCA_026898415.1). NCBI lineage: Eukaryota > Viridiplantae > Streptophyta > Magnoliopsida > Lamiales > Lamiaceae > Leonotis > Leonotis leonurus. The sequence goes on from JAPKLX010000064.1 coordinate 1,203,822, forward strand.
ATCAACATCGTCAAGGGCAAATTCATGGAGAACTCCTCCAGAAATGGCATCATGTAAAGTGTTTGCCACTAAGGCCTCAATAGTGTGAATTGAAGAGCATTCCTCTATTTCGTCGGGATATCTCATAGAGTTGAAAAGATTAAATGTAACTTGCTGATCATTCACCCGCATTGTAAGCTCACCCTTTTGGACATCTATTAAGGTGCTGCCAGTAGCAAGAAATGGTCTCCCCAAAATGATTGGAACATTGATATCCGCCTCATAACCAAGGATAATGAAATCTGCCGGAAATATAAATTGATCAACTTGCACCAATACGTCTTCAATCTTACCTTCAGGATGTGCCATGGATCGATCCGCCAGCTGTAGAGTAACTGTGGTCGGTCTCGCCTCTCCAATACCCAACTTGTTGAAAATAGAAAGCGGCATCAAGTTGATGCTAGCTCCTAAGTCACACAAAGCCCTTCCGACATCCCGGCCTCCAATGGAACATGGGATTGTGAAACTCCCTGGGTCCTTCAGCTTAGGTGGAATCTTACTCTTGAAAATGGCGCTGCTTCCTTCCGTCAAGGCCACTGTCTCAAACTCACCAAGTCGCCTCTTCTTCGTCAAAATATCCTTTAAAAATTTCACTTAACTTGGCATCTGTTCTAAAGCCTCCACCAATGGTATGTTGATGTGAAGCTGCTTTAAAACATCCAGAAACCTTTGGAATTGCTGGTCTTGCTTCTGTTTCTCAAAGCGTTGAGGAAACGGGGGTGGTAGCTTCTCTTTCCCCTGTTCTATTCCCTTTTGCTGCTGAATTGCTGTAGCATCTGGGGGCAGAATGTGTTTTCCAGCTTTTTCTTCTTCTGCCAACTCTGCACTTCTTTGGATTGAAGTGGGCTCGGACTGCTTTTGTGGCCTTTCATCATTGTCCTTCAGCTCTTTCCCACTCCTCAGCGTCACCGCTTTGCACTGCTCCTTGTCTTTACTTGGGTTCACCGTGTCGCTAGGCAAAGTCCCATAGGGTCTATTCTTCAACTCGTTGGCCAATTGCCCCATTTGCACTTCCAAATTCCGAATCGAAGCTGCTTGACTCTGAATTACAGCATCAGTCTTTCCCATAAACTCCTTCATCATGAGCTCGAAAGAATTCGGCTTAGGAGCTTGCACCACCGGTTGTTGGTGTTGATGATAACCTTGTTGAAAATTTTGCTTCGGTTGCTCTTGAATCCCACTTGAGCTTCCACCTTGATTAGTCTATGAGAAGTTAGGGTGATTCCTCCATCCTGGATTATAGGAGTTGGAATAGGGGTTGTTTTGACTAAAATTCCGGTTCCCCACGTAACAAACCGAAGCGGGATTGAATGGACAACTCTCAAAGGAGTGTCCTTCCCCACAATAGACACATGCTAGCTCTGCAACGGCCTGCACTGCTGGCGTAGAAACGGGCTGACTGCCCCCGGTACTCAAGTGCTTCAACATGTTGTTCATAGAGGCCATTTGTGCCGTTAATGCGGTGAATGCATCCACATCATGTATCCCAGCCACCTTTCTCCCCGTAGGAGCTCTAGAATTAGACCATTGGTAGTTGTTAGTGGCAATCCTCTCCAAGATCTCATAAGCTTCATCATAGGATTTTGACAAGATGGCACCATTTGCTGACGCATCCAACACCATGCGAGTAGGGGCATTCAATCCATTGTAGAATGTCTCCATTTGAATACAATGAGGTATGCCGTGGTGTGGACACTTCCTCAAAAGCTCCTTAAATCTTTCCCAAGCTTCATTGACAGACTCATCATCAAGTTGCTGGAATGATATGATCTCATTTCTGAACTTGGCATTCTTCGTTGGAGGGAAATACTTCAAGAGAAACTTCTTCGCTAACTCATTCCATGAAGAAATGGAATCGGATGGCAAGGTGTTGAGCCAAGATCGAGCTCTATCCCTTAGCGAAAATGGGAACAACCTCAGCCTTAATGCCTCTGCTGATACACCCACAAGCTTGAACGAATCACTCACTTCAAGAAAAGATCGAATGTGGAGATGTGGATCCTCCGTGGCTTGCCCACTGAACTGCCCCACTGTTTTTAGCATTTGGAACATCACCGGCTTAAGCTCGAACTGGGCAGCTTGTACTTCTGGTCGGAGAATTCCTGGATTCATTTCATTGAACATCGGGGCTGCATAGTCTCTAATAGCCCGCTTCCGATCATCCGCCATGATGATAGCATTTTCCAGATTTGCTCCTCCTTCATCTCCATTATTGCCATTATTACCCTGCACCAATCGCTCTTGATTTCTAGGGATTGCTGCCATGTCTTCCTTCTCTTTTTGCTGCCTTCTCAGCCTCCGAAATGTTCGCTCAATCTCCAGATCAAACGGTATCAACTTCAGTCCTTCTATGTCGCTCATACACTAGTTGGTACCTGAGATTTCCACGAAGAACAGAACAACTTCAGAACTGGGAACTAAGATAAAAAAAAAACTAAACTAAAGCTAAACATGCACTAGAAATGACTTTCACTCCCCGGCAACGGCGCCAAAAACTTGTTGTGTAAAATGACAAACATAATTTATATTGCGCAAGTGCACGCAATCACAAGTAATATAAGGAATTATTCCAGATTCTCCACAGGGAATGTAAATCAGTACTTGCACACGTTCAATTAAAAAGAAATAAAAACGACAAGAATTTAAATCAATAATTTGGATTTTTCTACACTAGATTCCAACAATGCAAACAAAAATAATCAAGATCAAGGATCAGAATTAAAGTAACTAAATAAAGCAACTGAAAATTAACAAGATCAGGAACCAAAGCAAAGGAAAATAATCAGATAACCAACAGATTCAAAACGGACTTGGGTTTGGATTTCGTTCTGCCTGTTCACAATTGCGCACATTTTGCTACAGCATATCTTTAGCAATTAGTTACAGTGGCGTAATTCTCAGATTTAGCACATGAATTTTCCAACACATATGCATTTAAATAAATCAACGAAGCTCATATATTCCTATACCAAGCTAAATTGAATTAAACAACAGTTCATCACCAATTACCAAGCCACACCAGATCAATGTATATTCCTATACAATCAAAACTAGTGTTCATTTAACATTTTCCAACATCAATAACCTTTCCAGAATTATCAACATCTAAATCCTCATAATATGATGGCCAAACATACAATAAAAATAGAACAAGAGCTGTTAAATGAAAAGAACTACAGAGCATCAGAAATCAGAGCTTGATTCTCATTAAATTAGGCAAAAATCATTCCAAACCCAAATCACTACAACTTAGCTCATTCTTGAAATAAAAACAGAAAGTAAAGAGTTGTTTCTCAACATGTTGAACATTCTAAATACAGATTTTGGAGATGGAAAATTGAAGAACAAAGGTGCAGGGGCTGATTTCCCAATCTCCCCTCCAAGTAGCTGCTGCCGTGCTCTTCTTTTCCAGCTCCGAGCCACTCCCGTGCTCTCTGCTTTCTCGTTTGTGCTAAAAATCCCCCTTACCTCGTTCTCTCTCTCTCTGCTCTTATATCTTGCGGCTGCAGCCCAAACTTTGAGGAATTAGGTTTCCTTTTTTAGCATCCAAAAGGACTTGAATGCCCTCCTTTTTGTCCCTTTGTGACTTTTGACTCCTTCTTTGACTTCCAATTTGGGACCACTCTTTTCCACCTCACTCTTATCTTGTCGCCCAGTCAGCATATTTGTCCAGATTTTTTTTTCTCCTTTTCCTACACAAAAGCATATGGGAAATAATATTGCCTCTTCTCCAAACAAAGGAACAAAACGAGACTCAAGTAAAACCACACAAAAATAAAATAAACAAAAGACACCACAAAAAAGGCAAAATAAAGGAATAAAAAGACAACAAATAACTCTTATTCAAGAGTTATCACAGAGCCATTACTCGACTCACTGAGTGTGGTCCTGACAGTATCACAACTCTAACACTTTCAATGGATCCAAACAGCATTGGAGCATTTCGACCTCCGGTCTTGGATGGGTCGAATTACTCATACTGGAAGACACGCACCCGCTCATACATTAAGTCTCTAGACAGAAGAGCATGAATTTCTGTGGAAAATGGGTGGTCACCACCAAAACAAACTGACGCAGAAGGTGATGTGGTCCCAATACCACAAAGCTCCTGGTCACGTGATCAAGTTGAGACTGCTACACTCGATGATCGCGCACTCAACGCAATTCTCTCAGCAGTTGACATAAATATGTTCAAGCTGGTCAAGAACTGTACGTGTGCTAAAGATGCTTGGGACATTTTGCAAAGGCACTGTGAAGGCGACACCAGCGTTAAGCAGTCACGTCCACGTATTCTCACATCTCAATTTTAGAATATGAAGATGGAGGAAGATGAAGACATTTCCAGCTACACAAAGAAGATTCTTGACATTTCAAATGAGTGTCAAGATCTGGGAGATGTATTAAGTAACAAAGTTCTTGTCTCTAAAGCACTTCGCACTTTACCACCTAAGTTCGATATGAAGGTAACAGCCATTGAAACGTCACAAGCTGTGAATACGATTGAGTTCACGGACCTCATAAATTCTTTCAAGACCTATGAGATGAATCTAGAGGCAAGAGGGACATTCACGAAGAAGAAAATAGTGGCTCTCACAACAGACACAATCTCGTCACCTTCATGCAGTAAGCTAACTGACATAATGGAGTCCAGTGAATCCGAAGAAGTGGAAGAGATCCATGAAGGAGATGATGTTGCCATGATCACCAGAAAGTTTAATCAGATGGTGAGAGGATTCAATCGAGACAAGAACAAAGAAAGGCCCAAGGAACAAGATGTACCACGTTTGGAGTACTATCAACCCCCAAAGAACGATAACAGTCAGAGAAAACCTCATGTTAGGAAAACACCTCACAACGAAGTGTTCAAATTCAGCTCCTCTAAACTCGACAGCGTACAATACCATGAATGTAGAGGTTTTGGACACTTTGCAAATCAGTGTGTCAACACACTTCGAAAAAGGGGTAAGTCCTATTGGGTGTTTTGGAATGATGATGAGCACGAATTCTTTGAAGATGTTGATGAAGGATTATTCGAGAGCATAGCACTACATGTGACAATAACACCACAGGACAGATCAGGCCAAAACGCTGATGCTGAAACTTTCTCAGATAGGTATGATCCTAACTATTATTCTAAATTGTTTTGTTTAAATACCTCTGTTGATGATGCAGGAAGTGTTGAGGATGACATAGACTCTACATATGGTGAAGAATGTGATGACCATGCTCTCACTATAATACAAGGATTAAAAAGGTTGTATGATGAGCTGTTGGGAAAATGGAAACAACAAGCACGAGATCTGGTGACCTCAACAGCTGAGATAACACGACTTAAGGAAGCCCAAGCAAAACAGGAGGTGCTAATCACACAACGCGATATAGAGCTCACCAAGGTGAAAACCCAACTTGAAGAAGCACAACTGACCATCCGCAAGTTGAATACTGGGACTTACTCGCTTCAAGAGATCATGGACAACGCAAACCCAAGCAAAAAGGGGCTCGGATATGCTGCACCAACTGTGTTCTATCATGGGTCCACATCGGCAGGAGAAAGCAAATGTTGTGCTCACAGACCCACCAACACAGACAAAGCAAAGCAACTCTCAAGCAGAAAAAGGTAAGAAAGGTAAGAAAATGAGTAATAGACGTAGAAGGAAATATGTGTGTCATTACTGTCTCAAACCAGGCCACATAAAACCTTTTTGTTATCAAAAGAAAAGGGATGACAAGTCATATTATGTGCTGCCACAGCAACCCAAAATGATATGGGTAAAGAAAGTTGATCTAACATGTAATGTTGTTTATACAGCATTAAAAACTAACATTTCAGGCTCGTGGTACTTTGACAGCGGATGTTCACGTCACATGACAGGTAACAAAACATTTCTTTCCAACTATGAGACTTATGACGGAGGAAATGTTTCCTTCGGTGGAGGTTCAAAAGGTAAAATCGTAGGGAAAGGTACACTTAATGTTCCTGGTTTGCCTGCTTTAACAAATGTATATCATGTGCAAGGACTTATGGCAAACTTAATCAGCATAAGTCAATTATGTGATGGTAACATGCTTGTAAAATTCACTAAAGATGCATGTGAAGTATACAATAACAGAAACTTGTGTATCATGACAGGTCAAAGGTCATCAGACAATTGTACCTAACATCTACTCGTACAGATCTGATGTTTAGTGTATGTGCCAGGTATCAAGCTAAACCCAAAGTATCTCATCTTAAAGCTGTTAAAAGAATCATCAGGTATGTTGCTGGAACATTAGATTTAGGAATCTTTTTTTCTAAAAACATAAATATGAGTTTGATAGGGTTTAGTGATTCTGATTGGGCTGGAGATGTGGATGATAGGAAGAGTACGAGTGGAGGTTGTTTTTATCTAGGTAACAACATTGTGTCATGGCATAGCCGTAAGCAAAACTGTGTTTCCTTATCCACTGCTGAGTCCGAATATGTTGCAGCAGGCAGCTGTTGCACACAACTGTTGTGGCTCAAACAAATGCTTAGTGACTATGGCCTAGAAAACAATGACCTGGTTGTGTACTGTGACAATATGAGTGCTATAAACATTTCCAAAAATCATGTTCAACACTCAAGGACAAAGCATATTGACATAAGACACCATTTCATTAGAGATTTAGTGGAACAAGAGGTGATCAAGCTTGAGTATGTGAAAACGGAAAACCAAGTTGCTGACATTTGCACAAAACCTTTGGATCATGAGAGATTCGTATACTTACGAAAGTCTCTTGGTCTTTGTTTTTATCATTAAAAATGTGTGTTGTGCTACAACCATATCCATATCATTACTATCTATAACAAAGGGTGTAGCTTGTGTGTCTAACTTGCTGGTATAACATCATAGTCAACATGATCTGTCTACGGACACCTGGTACTCTGCTATATATGTTTTTATGTAACTGTGTGGTAAACAATCCAAGTAGTTTGGGGGACACGGCGTTCGCTGCGACGATGCTACCTTACCAAAGGATTGCAACTGCGACTGCTTTCGAGGGTGAAAGGCTAGGGGCACGACGTTCGATGCGACGATGCACTCTATGCTCACTAACTCTTGGATTCTTGTAGTTCTGCACATATTTTATTTGTATAAACCAGGTTGATGTTGCAGAGATGTTGGTACAACAGAGCAAGTTAGCCTGTTTTATCAAAATGTTGTTCTCTAAAAATATTTCCCTCAACATCCGCAACTTGTGTTTACTGTACCGCATAATCTTGCATTCCCCTCAACATCACTTATTTCTCTCTTGATAGTGGGTTATAACTGTTGTATAGCGTGTTTTTGGGTGTGTCAGGGTGAAAGTGAAACGGCATAACTTCTTTTTGAGTTGAACCGTCGCCATACTGTTTCCCATCATTACTTTCTCTGTCTCACGAAACCCTAGAAACCGCCTCTATTCTCTCTCTCTTCCATATCCGCACATATTCCAAGACTGATACGGTTTCTCGATTCATAGTTAAAACAAAATATCAGTCATCGTCTTCCCTCATACAAAAACTCTTCGTCTTCTGACTATCAGACTTTTCTCAAAATTCTCCTGAGATGGCTACTCCTCCAAACCCCGACGTTACTGCCCTCCTTCAAGCACTTCTAGCCGCCAACCCTCACCTTCTCCAGGCCTTACACACAACTCCGGCACTGCAAGCCGTAGAGACTCCGCCCGTTCCAGTGGAGACTCTGCCCATACCAGTTTCTGTAGCACCCCTGCCGGTTGACGATACCAGCGCTCCTACATCAGTTACAACCACGGCCACCACCCCTGTGCCTCTGGTTGTTGAAGATACTGTACCATCGGTTACTACTGTCGCCCTGGTCGAGCTTGTCCTAGCATCACCACCATCTCGATCGTCGTCTCCGCCTGATGTTCCACCACGAAAGCCTGCAACTCGGGGTTCCCGACTTTCCACACACACTAGTCTGTCCAAGAAGACAAAGAATCCGGCTCCCATTGTCGTCGTTCCCGATGATAGTGAGGATGAAGTGTCCTCTGCACCCAAGCGTGCTCGGATTACTGTCGCCGTCGACGTTAAAATTGAACCTACTTCATCTGCCGCTACTGCAGCAAAAGAAAAACAGGCGGTCCAGGCCCCAGTGCACACTTCTGAGTCGTCTGACGCTCCAGATCGTCCCTTGGACCCCGCTCAAGCCCTCAATCTTCAGTTCTATGATGAGACAACAGCAGTCAAGTGGAAGCGGCTCCGCAACGCTCCTTGCATCAGTGAACGCACCGTTGACGAGACAACATTTGACGAGAACAATTTGCTCTCCTTCTTTCGTACCCGGGGACTGTTGGGTACTGTTTTTGAACTCCCTCCTTTCGTTAAGTCCATTGTCAGACACTTCTACTGCAACTTGCATCGCATGTTTGGAAATCGCTCCTCCCAAAAGTTTGCCAAAGTATGTTTTTACAATACCGTGTTTGATTTTTTGGCGGAAGCCATCAACGCTTCCCTAGGCCTCCCAAATGTGGAGGGCAACATTGTCTCCAGCCTTGACGATGTCGCCAAACTCATCACCGGAGGAAAGCGGTCCAGATGGGTCCAACCCATGAAATCCTCGTGTTTGACCCACCTCTACTCAGTTCTCCACAAGGTTCTCACTTACAACTGGATAATCTCATCCAGTGTTACTGTTGTTACACAGCAACATGGGGTGTTGCTTTATCTTGTTGGACTCAACAAGCCATTCAACCTTGGGCGAATCATCTTCGATCAGCTGGCTGCTCTGTCCACTAAAACACAAATCAGCTCTCTCCCATTTCCATCTCTTATCTGCAGGGTTATGGAGCATCAAGGCTTTCCGGCGATTGCCAGAACACATGAGGCATTTCCGGTTCCTGAGTACGCCATTCACATCTCCTTGTTCAGCAAAAGTAAGGTGGCTGATCTACCCTGGCAAAACCCTGACCGCCCATTGCATGTTGCCTCTGGCATTCAGTTGCCACCACAGACTGTTCAACAGTTAATTGGTGCTCTGAACACTCTGGCAGCACTCGTTCCTTCTCTCCAAGCCTGCCTATCTTCCCAACAAGGAGGAGAACATGTGGCTACACAAACAGCAGCACAAGTAGCAGGGGGCAAGCCAGATGGCAATGAGGAGATAGAAGAAAATGAGGACGAGGAGGAAGAGGCTGAAGTTGGAAATGAGAGGGTGTGAGGATGACCGTATGTGGTCGAAAACAATTTATTTGTGATGTGGGGAGTAACCAAAAATAATTTACGTTTTTTATGTTTTGTGTGGTAGATGATGGATGATGTTTTGCTGCAACACTAACCGTAGTTTTTGTTTTTGAATGGGATGAATGCTTATGTGTTGCTTAAAATGTTGATGAATAAGTTATGTCTGTGATGCTATTATGTCGATGTTGTTGTTATTGTTGAAACGGTTTTGCAGGCATAAACATAGGGGGAGCTCTAGTGAAGAAAAGGGTGTTGTGAAGAAGGCACAAAAACAGGGGGAGTTTGTTAGGTATTTTAAGTCGATTGTTATTCGGTGTGTTGACCTAACATTTATATTTTTGTGTTCTTCACATGAATGTTGACTTAGCTCCTGACTTAACATAACAACTAGTGTTGACTTGGCGTCCAACTCAACAGCCACGTGGAAGGCTGACTCGGCAACGTTGAAAGGACTTATGAAGACTGGAGCGAAGACCAAGTCGTGCTAGGCAGTTGAGAGTTTCGTGCTAAGTGGAATTCTATTCCACAAATCCAGGAGTCAACAACCAACTGAAGCAGTTCCATAATTCCAGGCGGATATGCGACGTGTAACAACTGACTGCGAGAATTGTGGAAGACATGGGCCAGCAGTTGCTATATTCATGGATCCAAGCCCATGTAGTCTGTCTATAAATACTAGAATCAATTTTTAGTTAGATAGACGTTTTTGCAGATTAATTTCGTAGTTTTAATTATGTGTGTTTCTTAGCTCGTAAGAACACACATTTAGTATTTTAGTGATAGTGTTGTGGTTATTGTTGTGCTCAACATTGTAATAGCTCAACACTTGTTTTGATTATTCTTTTTGGCCGTAAGGCTTCCGTGTAGGTTATTCATTTATATAACCTACGCAAAAATATCTCGTATCTTCTACTTTAGCTTCCGCAACTCCCCATTAAGAAATGCAGTTTTTACATCCATTTGATGAATCTTTAGATTGTGCAAAGCTGCAATCGCGATGAACATCCTAATGGAGGTAATCTTTGTAACTAGTGAGTAGGTGTCAAAGAAGTCAAACCCTTCTTTTTGTTTAAAACCCTTAACAACAAGTCAGGCTTTAAACTTATCAATTGTTCCATCAGCTTTATACGTCCTTTTAAGTATCTACTTGCATCCTAAAGGCTTGAAACCTTCTGGAAGATCAGTCAACACCCAAGTGTGATTCTGCATGATGGAATCAATCTCGCTATTAATAGCTTCTTTCTAGAATGTTGCATCTGGACTAGCAAGAGCTTCCTTCACTGACTTAGGATCCTCATTCAACATGAGTGTGATGAACTCAGGTCCATAAGTCTTAGGTTTTCTCACTCTATTACCACGTCTAGGTTCAATACCCTCTAGGTCAGGACTCGTGGTTCTCTTTCTCTTACCATGTCTTGATCCTGTTGGATTTGAGCCATCGGCTTCAACTATAATTCTATCTTCAGAATTGTTTCCTTTATCCTTACACGGATAAATATTTTCAAAGAATATAGCATTCCTTGATTCTATCGTTGTTCCTTCATTTACATCGGGAATCTCCGACTTATGAACTAAGAACCGATAAGCACTGCTATTTAGTGCATATCCTATAAAGATACAATCAACCGTTTTAGGACCAATTGTAACTTGTTTAGGAAACGGCACTTCTACCTTCGCTAAACACCCCCACACTTTAAGGTGTTTATAAGAAGGTTTCCTTCCTTTCCACAATTCATAAAGAGTCACATCCTTACCTTTAAGTGGAATTTTGTTCAAGATGTAATTAGCCGTTAAGACAGCTTCCCCCCACAAGTTTTGGGATAATCATGAACTAATCAAAAGAACATTCATCATCTCTTTTAGAGTACGATTCTTTCATTCCGCAATGCCATTTGATTAAGGTGAGTATGGAGCCGTTGTTTGATGAATTATACCACTTTCGTTGCATAACTCTTCAAACGGTGCTACATATTCTCCACCTCTATCACTTCAAACCATCTTAATTCTAGAATTAAGTTGATTTTCGGCTTCATTTTTGAAGTTCTTAAAGACTTCAATAGCTTCATCTTTACCTCTTAAGAGATATAGATAACAATACCTTGTGCAATCATCGATAAAAGTAATAAAATACTTTTTACCACCTCTTGTTTGCACAAACTTTAAATCACACACATCGGTATGAATTAATTCTAAAGGCATAGTGTTTCTTTTTACCGAATGAAATGGTAACTTAGCCATTTTAGCCTCTACACAAATTTTACATTTGTCTTGAGTTTTAAACTCATTCACCTTTAGTAAATCTAAATTTACTAATCTTTTTATAGTATTAAGATTAACATGTCATAATCTATAATGCCATAAATTAGAACACTCAACCAAGTAAGAATAAGTAGAAGCATTCTTATTATCATCATTCTTTGTTACACGGCCCTTGGCCATTACATTCTGTTGGGAACCCCTCAAGTTTATATTGTTTTAATGATGTTATTCGAAACAACACTTAGTTAAAAGCTTGATTTCTAAAGACTAGTATTTAATGTCCTCTGTTAAGGAATATGCTAAATTATAAAAGAAGCAGATCGTATAGTTTTACTATCTGTATTATTCTTAAAAGCTTTCCTGGACATTTTATTATAAGTATTCTAGTTTCGCATTAAAAGATTCTTATTTAGATTTAGAATATGTTCTGTTTAAAGACAGGCCGCTGTCATACTTATTTTTGATCTACCTGTTAAGATCTTAGTTTTTAAGTAGTTTGTAAAAATGAACAGATAGACGATGAAAGCACTATCTGTTCATATTGCCTTAGAAAAGATCAATCATGAGGAAAGAAGGCAAGATAGCGTTTTCAACAGTTAGCTGTTAAATGGTAACAGCTTGACTCAGATTATTTAGACAGCTAGAAATTTTAACAGCAAATGAAGACTACAGCGAGCTGTGTGAAGAAATCAAAGACAGCGAGCTGTGAAGACTACCGCGAGCTGTGTTAAGAAATCAAAGACAGCGAGCTGTGAAGTCTACAGCGAGATGTGAAGAGATCAACATATGATATTGGAACAGATAGTAGTCCACTATCTGTTCATTTATTATTCACTGCTCTCCAAGAAAGGAAGACTACAACGAGCTGTGTTCAATAAAGCAGGAAGCACAATGAATAAACAACAGTTAGTAAACAACAAAGCATCAACAGCTAGCTGTGATGAATTAGCAGCGAGCTGTGTGAAGTATACAAGAAAAGAAAGCAGCGAGTGCTCGAGTGAAGACTTCTACAGCGAGTAAATGAGCAGCAAGCGAATGAGCAGCAAGTAAATCAGCAGCGAGCTGCTTATCAACAGAAGAGATCAACAGCTAGCTGTACATCAAACATCTAGAATTCATATCACGAAGGAACAGCGAGCTGTTCATTTCAAAAGAAAGGAAGAGCACATGTTCAAACATACAGTGATAGGAAGCTCTTCTTATCATTATGGTGGACTGCCGACTTACCTAAATTAGTCATAAGTCATCCACTCAGTGTGTTGTCACATCAACGGTATGTTTTAAGGAATGATGTACAAGATTTTCAAATATCTCTGTAAAATGAATCATTACCAGTATGGCAACACATTGGGAAATCGCGTGAAAGGTGGTAACCACTCTCAACCTGGCAGCGCGTGCTTCAACAACACTGACATGCATTTAATGCCGCCATTAATGCGTTGAAATTAGAGGCCATCGTCTCCAACGGATAGTTTCTTCATTGAGGCTATAAATACCACCTTCACTTCCAGAAAGAGGCACGAGAATTCAAGCAATCAAAGCCAAAACTCTGCTCAAATATCTTCAAAGCTTTCATCGTTCTAAAACACTCCACCTACGAATTCTCTGAGTGTTCATCTTTTGAAGATTACTTTCTGGAAATTTGTTCTTACATTATTCTAAGTTAAGGATCTAGTTTTGATCCAAAGGTTGTAATATTTTAGATTGTAGTTTTCAATCTAGAAGAAGTGTAATCACAAGTATTTATCTAGTTTTGATAAGCTTGTGGCTCGTACTCAACGAGTAAAAAGAAAGGAGACATTAGTTGATTTCGATCTAGTTTTGATCGAGCCGTGGACGTAGGGAGGTTTATCCCGAACCACGTTAACTCTTGCGTTCTTTACTTTCTGCTTTACTTCATACTCATCTTCTTCATAATTGCATTAAACTTGTTTATCTCTAATCTATTGGTTAAGAAAACGTTTTCAACATAAGAGCATTAACCACTGAATTCCGCACACAACATTAATCAAGATTAACTTGTTCAAGTTTCTCTTATTAACTGTTACTTTACACATAAGGTATACTTGAGCTAAGTTGATTCTTCTGGACACGAAGAACCTTCTTGCTAATTCAAGTCTTCTTATATTCTAAGATTGCTTAAACCTTATTGATTAAAAACAAAAACAAGAAAACCTAAAAAGTTGGAATTGGTGTATTCCCCCCCCCCCATACACCAAACTAGCTCTTTCGGGACCAACAATTGGTATCAGAGCAGTGGTTCATTTTGACCATTGTATCTGTTAACACAGGAGGTTTACTCTGTGTGGTCTTCTTGAATAGATCTTTGAAAAACGTTTTCACTGCATTAAACACTTGCATTATACTAATCATCTATCTAAGTCATGGAAGGACAGATGGCTCGTGCATGCGAAGATTTTTCCATTGCAGGATATGAAGATTGGAGCTTTCGACTTGAGATGTGTCTTAGGGCGCATCACATCAAGATGTGGTCAGTCATCACAGATGGACCAATCAAGATAATGCACAAACATTCAGCTGAAATCAAAGATGGTACAGGACCAACTCCAACTGTTGAAATAGTTGAAAAGGAGAAGGATATTAATGATTACACAACCGAAGAAAAGAAAGAAGCTGGCTTAGATGACTATGCCAAAGGTTTAATCTCAAGCACAGTTAGAGGCATCTATCTGGCCAAAATTCGACGTCTCAAATCAGCAAAAGAGATGTGGGATGTGCTTAGAGACATTAGCTTGGGATCGGACGTGATTCAAGAAAATAAACTGTCCATTGCCTGTAATAAATATGAAGAGTTCAAGATGAATCCAGGAGAGACGGTAGCCCATATGAAGAACAGATTCACTGAGATTATAATTGAGATAACTGCTATCGACAAGAACAAGTACACTCAACGTGAGATGAATCTCAAAATTATTCGTGCTCTACCTGCCAACTGGGAGATATACTCGGCAATGCATCCCATGATGCCAGAGTTCAATTCTCTAACCATTGACGCTTTATTTGATTTACTAACTGGAAATGAATATGAAATCAATCGTATTCATGGTTCAACTAACTCTCCCTCTAGCAAACCATCTGTTACAGGTAACAAAGATAAAGAAACAGCTTTTAAGGCAAAGCTAAAAGAAAAGGAGATAGTGAAGAAATCTCAACCTGTTGTCACAATAAAAGACTCATCAACATCAGAAGATGAGGACTATCCCTCAAAGAACTATTTTGAGGAGTACTCTCTAATGGCTCAAAGATTTCAACGAATGGAGATGAGAGCAAACAAATACAAACGTCTATACAAAGACAATAATCGAAGCTTCAAAGGAAGAAATCGATCTGGTGATCGACCTGATAGGAAGAATGAGGTAAAATCAACTTCCTATGTTAAAGCTGACCTGTCAGAATACTCTTGTTTTAAGTGTGGCAGGAAAGGCCATTTCAAGACGGACTGTCCAGATATTACTCAAGCTGAGAGAGAGGAGTTAAGAAGCAAACGCGATCAAAAGCTCAAGGAGCAACGCAAGGCAATGATCGCTGAAGAACAATCTACTTCCAAACATCTCTCTGACAGCTCAACCGAAAATGACGAAGCATTTGTAGCAAACGAGGTTGACTTTGAATGGGATGAATGTCTCATGGGCCATGACAATGGACTAGACAATATTGAGGTAAATTATCAAGATTCTATTTCTTCTAATCATCCTATTTATGATTCTGGTAATGAAGAAGAAGAGATAGAAAAGGAGGAAGATGAAGAGGATGACCTATCCATGGAAGATTTTACCAAGTTAATGGAAGATTATGCAAGGTTGAACAAGATGTTCAAACATGCTATTAAAGAAAACGGAAGAATGGCTAACACCATACAAGAAATGAAGAGAGTAAGTGCTTCATTCAATGATAGAGAGAGGGCAATGCTTCTGCAGATAAAGAACAAGAGTGAAGAAGTCTACGCTCTTAATGCTAAAATCTCGGATTTGATTGAAAGAGAATCGTCGGCCAACAACAAGGCGGAAAATTTTGGTGTAATGCTTAATTATTACATCCACAAAAAATCAGACAGAGTTCATCTCATAAATGATATGCAAAGGAGATCGTCAGATCATGGAGGACTTGGATTTGATGGAATTGACAAAGGTCCACCTAAAGGAAACTTTGTTAAGGAGAAGGGAAAAGACAAAGTAGTAAACCTCAACAATAATGCTAGACAACCGCAAGCAATCTTGATCAAGGATCAAGGACAGCAACAACAAAGGTTCACTACACAAGGAATTGGTTTTCAACAAAGAAAACCACCTGCTCAAAAGCTAAATCAACCTGCTCAACAGTACAACCATCAGCGAGCTCCTCCGCCATTCAACCAGAGAAAACCTGTCTACCATCATCAAAGACAGGAAGCTCATCAACAGCGACCTGTTCCCCAACACCATAGAAGACAACAGCCAACTGCTAATTCCAAATCTCAATCGACCATACCACCTGCTCCAAGGAAACACGTTGCAACAACACAACCACCTGCCAAACGGAAACAGATAGTTTACATCGACTTCAGTGGCAGACAGATCAGACCATCTCAGAATGTGACTGTAGTTAGACAAATTTGGGTTCCAAAAGGAACTTTGTCTACTAACAAAGCACCCTCTATCAGTAGGGTAGCTGAGTAAATTTTTATTGCAGGAAAGGAGATCATTGAGAAGAAAGCACACCGCTCGTGGCACAGTATGGATACTTGATAGCGGATGCTCTAAACATATGACGTACTGCAAAGACTTGTTAACCAACTACAAGGAGTGCATTGGACCAACTGTTACCTTTGGAGGAAACTCAAAAGGGTATACAAAAGGTTATGGTGATCTCCAAGTTGGTAACACCACTATTCTTAATGTTTCATATGTTGAGGGACTAAATCATAATCTATTTTCTATTAGTCAGTTTTGTGCTAATAATAAGAAAGTAGAATTCACAGCTAACAAGTGTCTTGTCAAGAATTTGGAAGGAGAAGAGATTCTTCTTACCGGGGTTGTGCAGGACAGGTTATACATCGTGCAGTGGGATAACCAAATTGAAACCTGCCTTGTAACAAAGTCAAATGCAGAAAACAGCTGGTTATGGCATAAACGGCTAAGTCACTTAAACTTCAAGTCCATCAACAAGCTGGTGAAAAACAACCTGGTTGAAGGACTACCTGCTCAAACCTATGACAGAGATCATGTGTGTGAAGCTTGCCAAGCAGGAAAACAAACAAGAGCTTCATTTCCAACTAAATCAGCTCACTCCACCTCAAGAAATCTAGAACTTCTTCACCTTGACCTTTTTGGACCTGTATCTCCATTAAGTGTAAATGAAAAAGGAGACTTTGGAAAAGCTGCCCGACCTGCTGAACAGATTATCAAATCAGAAGGCAACATCCATCGTCACAATTCGATCTGATCGAGGAACTGAATTTATCAATCATATGATTGAAGCCTACTGCTCAAAGATGGGAATTCAACATCAAACATCTGCAGCTAGGACACCTCAACAAAATGGAATCGTGGAAAGGCGAAACAGATCACTTAAGGAAGCAGCTAGAACAATGCTCAACGAAATCAATCTTCCTAAGAAGTTCTGGGCTGAAGCAATAAACACTGCCTGCTACACGCAAAATCGATCTGTCATCACTCTACGCCACGGAAAAACTCCATACGAAATATGGAATAACAGGAAGCCTCGAATAACTTACTTTCGATCTTTTGGATGCAAGTGTTACATTCACAACAATGGGAAAACACAATTAAAAACATTTGATAGCAAAACTGATCAAGGAATTTTCTTAGGATATTCTGACATCAGTAAAGCTTATCGTGTTTTTAATAAAAGAACCCTTGTTGTGGAAGTAACACCACATGTTGTTTTTGATGAATCTACCTTTGAGGTTTCAGGAACAGATTGTGCTCCCTCAAAGGATGGATATTCACATACAACTTTAAGAAACTCCACAGATCGAGTGATTGAGGATATACTTCTTTGGAGTCCACGTAAAGAAGGAGAAGAGGAAGAAAGCATTGATCAACCTGCTGTAGAATTACTACATGAAGGGGGAACAGATCAAGGGGGAAACACAGCTGACGAATGCTCACAACCACCTGTTGTTGAGCTACCTGTTCCAGTTCTAGAACAACCACCCACTGTTCCCAACCCTATTAATAACTTTGAAAATCTTGATATTAATACTGATACACTATTTGATGTTCCTATCACAGATCATCCAGAATTCGACAATCCACCTGAGGAACTAGAAATTGAGGTAACTGAAGAAGAAATGAAAAGGCGAAGAAGATGGGTAGATAGCCATTCATCTGATCTCATTGTTGGGAACCCAACAGATAGAGTCAAGACAAGAAGAATGCATGGTGAAAGTGCATTACTAAGCTGCTATCTGTCTCATACAGAACCCAAAGACGTGGATGAAGCCTTACAAGATGCTGACTGGACTAATGCCATGCAAGAAGAGCTAAATGAGTTTAAAAGAAATGATGTATGGTATTTAGTGGATCGACCTAGGCATCAGGGTGTGATTGGAGTTAAATGGATTTACAAAAACAAGAGAGATGAAACAGGTGAAGTGGTGAGAAACAAAGCAAGGCTAGTCGCTAAGGGATATTGCCAACAGGAAGGGATCGACTTTGATGAAACATTTGCTCCTGTTGCACGACTAGAAGCTATCAGATTGTTTCTGGCCTATGCTGCATATAAACGCTTCAAAGTATTCCAGATGGATGTAAAAAGTGCATTCCTCAATGGAATCTTAGAAGAAGAAGTTTATTTGGAGCAGCCACCTGGTTTTGAAGAAGGAAATGAAGACAAGGTGTACAGATTGATCAAAGCCGTATATGGTCTAAAACAAGCTCCTAGAGCTTGGTATGAGACTCTGTCCACCTTCTTGTTACAATCTGGATTCAAGCGAGGATCAGTGGATAAAACCTTATTCACAATCAAAGTCCAAGATAATATCCTTTTAGTTCAAATTTATGTTGATGACATTATTTTTGGATCAAAATGTGAATTTCTTTGTAACAAATTTAGCAAGCTCATGCAGGAAAAGTACAAGATGTCCATGATGGGAGAAATGAATTTCTTCCTAGGACTACAAGTCAAACAATCTACAGATGGGATCTTAATCAATCAATCTAAATACATCAATGATCTCATCACAAAATACGGAGTAAAAGAGAGCAAACCAGCGAAGAAACCAATGCAAACAAATGGACAGATTGGTCCAGATATGCTTGGAAAAGCAGTTGATTCAAAATTGTATCGTGGTATTATCGGATCTTTATTATATTTAACTGCTAGTCGACCTGATATTACTTTTGCTGTTGGTGTTTGTGCTAGGTACCAAGCAAATTCAAAAGAGTCTCACATGGAAGCAGCTAAGAGAATACTTAGATATCTCAAAGGCACAACAGAAATAGGATTATGGTATCCATGTGATGACAATTTTGAACTAACTGGCTACTCAGATTCTAATTATGCAGGTTGCAAACTAGATAGAAAATCAACATCAGGCACTTGCCAATTTCTTGGAAACAAACTCATCTCATGGTTTTCCAAGAAACAAACATCTGTTGCAACTTCAACAACAGAAGCTGAGTACATGGCAGCAGGTAGCTGTACAGCACAAATCTTATGGCTAAAGCAACAACTCAAAGACTATGAAGTCAACATGGAAGCTATTTCCATATTTTGTGATAGCTCAAGTGCTATAGCCATTACCCAAAATCCAGTACTCCATACTCGCTGCAAACATGTTGATGTCCGACATCACTTCATACGCGACCACGTAGAGAGGAAGAACATCAAAATAGAGAATATTCACACAGAAGTGCAGCGAGCTGATATCCTCACGAAAGCATTGGCAGAAGATCGCTTTAAAATACTATGCGGAAAATTAGGACTCGTTAACCTAATTGAAGAAGGTACAAGTGTAAACAACAGATTGTAAATGGTACAAAACAATCAGTTGTTACACTCGTAAACAGCTTCTTATCTTGAACAACAGCTAGACAAAATTGGTCAAGACAGATAGCAATGAGTCATCAACAGCGAGCTATTGTTGTACTCATCAATCTGTAACAAGAATAATATATTTTTTTCTTTTCGCTATCTGTTTATGACCAACGCTAGTTATCTAGCTGCTATTTGTTTCAATATTCACCATCTGTGCCTATCTGTTCATAATAACAGCTAACTGTTATAATCAATCAAGGGGGAACAGCTAGAAGGTTCATTCCAAATCACTAGAAAAGGTTCATCAACAGCGAGTTGTTGATTTAAGAACAAGCTGTTGAAATCACAAATCACAATCTGCTGAAGACAGCAAGCTGTTGAACAAAAGCAAATGGTTTCACAAAGAAGTCAACTGCGAACTGTCCAAAAGTGAACAACAGCTACCTGTCCTTCAACAAAAATCACTATCTGTTGGCTTCAACCAAGGGGGAATTAAATTCATCTCATTTATTATTACCTTTACATATTTATGTCTAATAAGTGATTGTTATTTAAATAATATCAATCGACTTTTAGTGTCAGATAAAATAATGGAAAAAGGGATGAGCATTTAATGCAATAGTCCTTGGTTCACGCATCGAGGCAGTGATGTGACCTTTTGGATGATCAAAACGATGGCGTACAACATAATCAAAATTGAGCGGCAAAATACTTTTCTCAGGGAGTAATCTCAACCATAGAATAAAACGTTTTTAAATGAAATTTAAATCCGTGCGTTGATTGTTCTCCTATATATATATGTGTAGAATTAACTGCCATCATCTTTACTCGATCTCCTTTCGCAATTCTCCATTGTTGTGCTTTCAAGCTTTCTGCAACACAAAAATTACTCTCATTCACTCTCCTTCATAAACCCAAAATGTCTAACTCCGAAGCCTCAGCATCTTCATCCAAAGCTGATTCTCCCATTCCCGCATCCCAAATGCTTCATACAATTGAAGCTCGTCTTTCTCCTGAACCTAGAGCAATACTAGATCATCATGGATTCACAGTCCTTGATGACTTATTTGAAAAGATTCAAGCATGCTCAGGTTGCAATTTGTGCTTAGGACTACATGAACTAGATTTTTTTTCTATGCTCGTATGTATGAAGTTTGATCATTCATTCTCTTCGTTTATAAAAATCTACAAAATCTCAAGTTTCTAGCATGATTTGGACTGATAATACATGATTCTATGTTAAGAATGGTTCAAATAGCTTGAATATGTTTCACTGTTTATTACATATTTTATCGCCTGAAAACATGCTGTAAGTGTTCACTTAAATGCCAAAATAACTAAATCACTATCTGTCTAGATGTCTCGCTGTTGCTTCACATGTTCATCTTGATCAGCAAACTACTTACTTCTATTATTCATTTCTAATTCAACATTTTGTAAATTTGGTTAGGATTTCACAAAATAATCACCAAGGAACCAAGATTTTACCTTCCTCGCCAAGTGGCATACTTTTACTGCACATGGATGGAGGAGGAAAACGAAGAATACACAGTTGAGATTCGTACGGGAAAAGGAGAGATTACACGCTCATCTGTACTTGATATGATTCTTCATACTTACAATCTGGTCGATGAAGGGGAGTTACTTGAAAATATCTCACACAAGCAGATAGTGGAGACAGTCAACATGATTGTTGCCAAACCGATGAAGTGGGACGGGAAGGCGTTCAACAGGGGAATCATGCTACCTGTCTATAGGTTGCTCTTGGATTATGTACAGCGAGTGTTTCTAGGACATCAAGGAACATTTGACGCTGTGACACCAGTGAAGCTGAGAATCATGACAGCTGTGCTGCTCAAACTTGACATCAACTGGAGCAGGGCGCTGTTAAGATTGATAGCTGATGAAGAAAAGCAAGTTGAAATGAAGCAGAATAAGAATGGAGAGTGTGTACACATGCATGTCAAACGACCTCTTCGTTTGTCTACCAAAATCAGCACAATCATTGATGGCTTCTTCAATAAAGACACATGGAACAGATCAGTTGATTTTAGCCAAGATGCTATATTACCCAAATCAAAACATCAGGTGGAGATGTCTCTCGGTATAGCAGCTCAAATTTTTGGAAAAATCACAGATGAAACACTTAGAGAACAAATGATTCTTGTTGGCAAATCCAACAGTGAGTGGGAAGTTCCTGCTAAGAAAGCAAGGACAGTTGGTGAAGCTGCGGCAGCACAGGCAGCTGTTGAGAAGCAAGGGAAGAGGAAGGCAGCAGGAGAAGCAAGACCAGCTGCTGAGAAAAGGAAGAAGACAG
This sequence comes from Leonotis leonurus, assembly GCA_026898415.1. Taxonomy (NCBI): domain Eukaryota; kingdom Viridiplantae; phylum Streptophyta; class Magnoliopsida; order Lamiales; family Lamiaceae; genus Leonotis; species Leonotis leonurus. The sequence continues at coordinate 1,225,643 of JAPKLX010000064.1, forward strand.
CCAAGGCATCACCTGTGGTAATGAAGGAGAAGGAAAAGAAGAAACAAGAAAAACCAACAGCTCGTAAACTCATTGATGAGCTTGATGATACAATTTTTGATGTTGAGCCAATCACAACAATTCTACCAACACCTCCACCACCACCTGTTCAAGGAACCAGTATGCCCGATGTTGCTATTCATATTGAATCCCAACAGCCCGCTGTCGACAAGGAGGAAACTCTGCGAGGAGCACACATGCTATATGAGCAGATGAAGGAGACAGCGGCAGCAGATGTTGAGGAGAAAATGCCTGGTATTTCACTCACTCCATCTACACTGGAAATGGCTAAAAGACTCCAAGTCTATCTCAACATTCGAGATAGCCCATTCTACATCTTGGAAGCCATTTTCCTCCTGTTTACACTGAGCGACCTGAAGATAGAGGAAAATAAGCTCACTGCTTATTTTGGTTTCATCGACATACCCGACGCACGCAAATTCTTCCGATCTTACGTGCTTACAAAGATGAAGGAGGAGGCAGCTGTGCTTAATGTTGATATTGCCTCATTCTACAAAAATGAGCAAGATCTGTATAATATGGCTGTTGACCTTCAGTCTTTTGACTTTCAATCTGCACCTATAGTTGGAACATCATCTGCAGCAGAGAAAGATTCTACTTTACAGCTAGCTGCTAATATTGAAATAGAAAAGGAGGAAGAGGCCCAAGTGATGGAGCTAGGGAATGACAGAGTGGAAGAGACAGCTGAGGTCTCAAAGGCAGATGAAGTCCAAGTAAAGATACAGACAGCTGTGGAGAAGGTCATTCAAGAGGCAAATGAAAAATTTAATGAAGCGCACAATTCTCTATCTGCTGAGTTGAACAAAAAGATAGAGGAAATTCGAAAAAATTTTGATGAAAACAAAGCAAAGACCGTCAACGAGCTGTCCCTCTTCAAGAAAACAACAATTGATGAATCTGAGAAGAAACTGATGGCAGCTGGTGAACTCATGTGCAAAACAGTGAGAGAGGGAGTGGAAAAACAGTTTGTAGATATGGAAAAGACCACAATTCCATCGGTGATCAAGAAAGTACTCCCTGCTATGCTCAACGAACAGCTGCCTACACAGGTCAAGGGGATACTACCTGCTCAACTCACTGCTCTCAAACTTGCTTCCAAGGATGATGCTTTGCAAATTCAACATTCCATCAAAGAAATGAAGAAGCTGAACAGCGACCTGTCTGTGAAGCAAGAATCTTTTGCCCTTGGTTCAAGTAAGAGAATGGATGAAGCCACTGGAAACATCACTATCTGTCTTCAACACAAAGAGGACATAGAGAAGAAATACAACGAAATGAAAGAAGAACTTGCTTCCCTCAGACTCATCATATCTAAGGATTTTGATGATGTCGAAAAGGGGGAAGGAAAGATAGAAAAGAAGGCAAAACAGATAGTAGTTGTGAAGAAGAAGCCTGCTCCTGCTGCTCGCTCTAAGAAGTTGAATCCCAAACAAGCAGCGGAGGCTAGGCAGATGCAAGAGGAGAATGAGGAGAGGAAGAGAGCAGAAGAGGCTAAAGCTCTAGCTGCAAAGAAAGGAAAAGAAGTATACAGCGAAGAAAATTTAACTGAGGAAATGGTACTCGCTGGCTACAAACATGACCAAATAGAGAATGAAGAATTTCGAAAGCTGTTCGTAGCAGAAAAGGAGAAGCAGCAAGCGATGAAAGACAAGGAAGATGAAGAGGGCTCGCCTGTGGAGGAAGAAGAGCCAACCAATCCTGTGTTTAAATTCTTCGAAAAATATCAATTCAAGGATCCAGCAAATCTGACATGGCTACACTCCACAAAGGCAGCTAGATTCAATCAACTGATGAAAGAATTTGTAATTCAACATTACTATCTGCTGAATGAGGAGGAACAAGGTGGAGATGTGGATGAGCTTTTCCGAAATTTTCTTAAGAAGCACAAAAATCAAACATTCGTGGAATATCTCTTCAGACAATCTTCCATGCAAAATCATCCATTAGCTGCTCCAAAGAAAACTACACTTTTGTATCCAAGGATTGAAGGGACCACAGAGGTGGATCACACAAAGATAATTAATCACATCAATCACGCTGCTCAACAGATGGGATATCCAATTGACTTTAATGACAAAAATTACAGAATGCTATTCAATGGCATTTATGCTAGTTTTGGAGTCCCATCACAGCTAAGGAGAAGGGAGATGGTAGAAGAAAGGAGGGCACAGATGGCTGAGCTTCTAAAGAAACAATCTGCTGATCAAAGCCAACCTCCTAAATGAAGTTTTTGTACTTAACGTTTCATTCAATATTATAACAGCGAGCTGTCAATTCTAAAATATCTGTATCTGTAATAACAGAAATTGCTATGAATGAAAAGGTTGAAGTGTTTTGATTCTAAAACAACCTGATGACAATAACTCTTTGTCCAGGCAATGTTTTCACCTGTTATTTAATGCTTTATAATTTTGCATTTACTAACTGTGGTTTCAACACTTAGGAAAATTGTGAAGTGTGGTTTCGACATCATCAAAAAGGGGGAAATTGTTGGGAACCCCTCAAGTTTATATTGTTTTAATGATGTTATTCGAA
>JAPKLX010000064.1:1228637-1264176 GCA_026898415.1 Leonotis leonurus
ATTGGTGTTTTCCCCCCCCCCCCCCCCCCCATACACCAAACTAGCTCTTTCGGGACCAACAAACTAGCTCATTTTGAATAAGCCACCACAAATGAATCCCCTACCTATAGGAGTTCTAAACTTAGACAAAATAAATTTATCGGAAACAAAAACTAGTTTGAAACCATTCGCCACTAGTAGTGATCCCGAGACTAAATTTTTATGGATGTCGGAAACATGCAACACATCCTTCAAAGTTAGCTCTCTCCCGGAGGTTAACTTCAACACCACGTTCTCAATTCCAACCACATCGGATGAAGCTTGGTTGCTCATGTGGAGTTTCTTTCCTTCAACCTCTTTGTAGGTTGAGAAACTACTCTTGTCAAAGCACACGTGACAAGAAGCACCGGTGTCGATAAACCATGACTTTGGATTTTCCACGTGGTTCGTTTGGTCGATCATGACATAAATCATCATCGTTGAAGTCTCTCTCAACAACATGCGCCGTTTTCTTGAACTTCTTTTTCTTTGGTGCATTGCAATCATTAGCCATGAGGCCGGGTTTATCACAATTATAGCAATTTCCTTCGAACTTGCGCGCATTGGGGCCTTGCCCCCTTCAAGCACAATATTGCCGGCCTCAATGCGAAGCCTTACAATTAGTTGCTCAAGTGTGATATCTTTTATCTTGTGTTTGATCCATTTCTTGAACTCCTTCCAACTTGGAGGAAGTTTCTCGATCAAAACCACCGTTATAAAGGTATCGCACATTTTCATGCCCTCGGCTAGAACTTGGTGGATGATGAGTTGAAACTCCTCCACCTATTCCATCACAGGTCGATGATCAACCATTTTGTAGTCCAACATTTTGGCTACCACGAATTTCTTCGTCCCGGCATTATCCGCCATATACTTTTTCTCAAGTGCCCCCCACAATTCTTTAGAGGTAGGGACACTTGAATAGACAGAATACAAAGTATCCTCTAAACCACTCAAGATTGAGTTTTTACATATATAATCATAGCTTTTACATTGATCATATATCACACAGGCCCCAAAATCGACCACGTCCTCCCTTGGAAGCGGAGGACCATCCTCGGTTAACCAACTCGCGAGCCCCAACGTGGTGATGTAGAACTCCATCTTTTGTTGCCACCTTTTGAAATCTTTCCCTGAGAACAAGGGATGAGGATTTGCCTTTAGCATCGTTGGTTGTTGGGAAGCCGTGAAAGGCAGCGCACTTGATAAAGTCAAGGGCGGAGTCACCGTCATGATTGGAGGCACGAACGGTGGGAACGACGTCGGGTGGAATAGAGGGGCCGAAGCATTCAAAGGCATGCTTGATGCACCATGGAGGGAGTCCGTCAATGGAATAGTGGTTGACATGTTCGTGGCTACCACTGGGATGGAAATAGGAATCGTCCCCACAAACGTGGTGACCACATGACCAGGATCGAAAACAGCGCCGGTAGATCCGCCAACGGTGACGGAGGAAGAAGCATCAACAAATGAAGCAACTACATCGGAGTTGGAATTGGTAGGGGTTGACATCTCCAAACAAAGTTTAAGTCAATATTTTTAATCCTCCCACGATCAAGAACCGAAACTGCAACGTGCTTATATTTCGTCTTGCGATTGTTGAATACACGTTGCTAGATACAATAAAAGTAGATCATGAAAAATAAAAATATATATATTGACAATTAAAGTAAATACAAACTATATAGCCGAGTCGAGGAGTACTCTCTCCGCAAGACGAAATACGCCCCGGTAGTGCTCACGGATTGACGTATCGCCCCCAAAAATAAAACGGCTTCGTCCTTTAGAGTAGTAACACCAACAACAAGTTCTCCTCCTCCTCTCTTAGTTGCATTCATCTTTTAGTTGCATTTTTAGGAGCATAGTTTGCTCGGTTCTCTAATCTCATCAAGTTCGTCGGAGCCTTGAGAGTTTGTGGTGCTACTACTCTAAAGGACGAAGTCGTTTCATCTTTGGGGGCGATACGTCAATCCGTGAGCACTAGCGGGACGTATTTCGTCTTGCGGAGAGAGGACTCCTCGACTCGGCTATATAGTTTATATGTACTTTAATTGTCAATATATATATTTTTATTTTTCACGATCTAATTTTATTGTATCTAGCAATGTGTATTCAACAAGAGAACGGTGCTCAAACATCAAGCATGCTCTCATATAATTTTTTCCTCTCCAAATTTTAATTTTAATTTTGAATTTTGGAGGAATGTGAACTTTTTGCAGTGAAATAACAAGGGAAATTGTTATTATTCAACCAAAATTTTTGATTAGGATCTTTAGAGGTACGCACAATATATTGATAAATAATTATGACCCTTTTCAGGATGCATGATGCATGATGGAGTGCATATTCATTAGGGATGTCAACAGGTTCAATTTCGAGCCATTGTTCGAGTTGCGATTTATTTGCTTCGAGTTAAATTGAGTTTAATATTTTTCGGGAACAAAATACAATCTTAACCCTAGACTTTTGGTTTTATGATTAGTCTATTGGGCCAATCAAACTAGATGGCTTATGAAAATGTTTAACAAATGCGTATATTTTTTATACTTATATATTTATACGTATACATACGCAAAATATAAATAAATACAATACTTTTTTAACTCATAGTTAAAAATCAAATTTAACACTGAATAAATTTCAATAGAAAATGATAATGGTATTATAATAAAAATGTGTCATATTTATTTTATAAAGCGATTGTGTAATTGGTGAGTATGATAAATATAATTTTTTAATAGAAAATTAAATATTTTTTCATTCGTATAATCGAATAAACACACTAGATTTTTTGGCTAGTTCCATTGAGCTTAAGTTTTTTCAGAATCAACTCACTCACACTAAAAAATATTTCAATTTATACATTTTTTTTTATCATAACTCTCTTCGAATTCGAGTTGATATTTGGTTCAATTTGCAAGCGTATTGACATAACTAATATTCATAAAGAAAATTATCATATTTCGAATTTATCGACGTCTGAGTATGTGAATTTGATTTCATAAAGTGATATTTTACGTAGCTGACATACATACTACTACAACAAAAATCACTAAGTTTCGTCAATAATTACCTATTGTCCAATCTTGCCAAATATGATATGTCTTACATTAGTTAAAGTTTGAAGAATTAATATAGTAGGTATCTACATATAAATATCACTTTCTTCGGTACTCCACTATATAGTGTAGAATTTCGCCAACTGAATCTATTAGAAATGAATTTAGTAGGTTTCTTTTTATTGATTTTTTTCTTGTTGAATTTTAGTTTGATTAGAGCATCATCATATAACTAGCTAATAGAAATTTCAACTTCACTATTTGGAATGTGAAGTAATTGTGATTTGTGAGCAACATATTTGAAACCAATATGGACCTTATTAGAAATATACTCTTACGTCATTATTGTCTCAAAACATAATATACACGTGATGGTTCTTCACGATAATAATACTTTCGAGAATTTTTAATACTTACTCCCTCCATTCCTCAATAAGTGTTCTCAAACACCAAAATTCAATTATCAAGAAAACAAGCTAAATTACACTTTTTATCCCTAATCATTGCATTGAAAATATAAAAAGTAAAAATATTCAAATGATTACAAGGGCAAAATAGGAATTTTAATGCTATTTTACTCTTGAAAATTGAAATGAGACACTTATTAAGGAACAAATTTTTTCCCTTATGGGACATTTATTAGGGACGGAGGGAGTATATTATAAGCAAGAGACAAATATCTTAAAAATACAAGGCGACAACAATAAAATTATTACCCAATCACATAATTAAGTCAATATTATATAATTCAAATTTGGAGTTAGGAGAGCTTTCACACCACTCTACATCACACATTCACTCACACCCAATGAGCAAATCTTGTGTTTAAGCTTATCCCACACTCTTGTTTCCTTCAAAGCAAAGACTTGATAAAAGTGTGCTTAATTTTAAACTAACAAATAACACACTCCAACTTCTCCACTCTCAAGTCTCAACACTAAGTCTTGAAAAAGAAAATGTTGGAGTCCACATTTGAGTTGATCGGCCTAGCAGCTTCCAATTCCCACATGATTTTCTGTCTATTTAATATCATCATTGCCATACTCGTCGTCGGCAGCTCAAAATCGAGCCATCAAAACCATAAACTAACCTCTGCCGTCATTGACTCGAGTGGCGATCAAAACGCTGTTTCTTCGCTTAGTGATACACTGGTTAAAGATGCCCGAGCAGATGAAGGAGGCGAAGACGATGAAGATTTGAAGAGAAGAGTGGAAGAATTTATTCAAAAAGTGAACAAGGGATGGAGGGAAGACAGAGAGAAAACATTCTCTTTAGATCAGTGATATGTTCTTCTGAAGATTTTGAGGTTCGTACTGCTTAAATTAAGATTGTTGTCATAGAATTTGCAGACTGGCATTTGTTGCAAGATCCAAGTACAAAGTGCGGGTGTGTATAGTTGTAAAAGCGATTCTTTTTTTGTACTCAAGATTCCAAATTTCTTACACCACATGTTTTGATAAAGTACACCAAGTTGGAACAATGAGTTTGGACCCCAACTAGAAATGGTGCCTCGAGTTTCAATACTGCATGTTGCAAACCAGTTCTAACTCATTAACTAAACTAGGAAAAGAGAAAAGCAGAGAACAAGCTGCCAAATCATGCTTTGCTCTCAAAAATCCCTAGAACAAGCTGCCAAATCATGCTTTGCTCTCAAAAATCCCTAGAACAAGCTGCCAAATCATGCTTTGCTCTCAAAAATCCCTAAGTCTAATGAAAACACCTAAAGATACAAACACGATACACGATTCAGCATGCTATTTCATGGCTCTGCACTCTAGAATCTTCGGTGGGTAACGAAACATTATGTTCGGAGTTTACAGAAGGCAAGTTTTCGCCATGATATGAAGCAGATGAGGTATAATGAGGCCTTGCGTTGCTGTAGGTTGCTTCGTATCTTTCTTCAGGAACCGGGTTAGCAGCAGGGACCGCGCCAAATGAAATTGTGTGCTCGTATTTTGGCTTCTTAGGCTTTTGCTCGAGCTGGTGTCCAGGAAGAAAGCTGCCAATTACCACCTGTTGCACTTAAAGATTCAAAACAAATTTGCAAGATCGATATACGTTGATGTAGACAGACAAACTAATTTGTACAAGATATTTGATTGCAGATCCACGATTTATGCCAATCGATAACACTATCTGGGCAAGTTCATCAGATTCAGTATTATTATTATATCTTAGTTGAAATTTTCAGATGGGAAATAATCTGATCATGTAACCTGAACAGGGCCAGCTGCTACAAGCATTCCAGCTAGTCCTCCTCCAAATATACGACCATTGGGACCCACTAGAGAGACGCTCATCCCTCCAGATCGGCTTTTTGTCAAACCGTTATCGCTTGCAATGAAAGATCCTGTCAGAGAAAGTATCTCGAAACTCCCCTGTGGACAGCAATCAAAGCAGAGAGGGTGTTTCTATTAGTAAGGACAAGAATATATCTGAGCAGAAGTATTTAATAAATTAATAGCAAACTATCCATCTCCCTTAGGGGAAGTGATGTATACGATAAATAATTAGTAAGTATTTGTTTTGGGCAAGGACAGCAATATTGTATGTACATCACCATGTGAATTCAGTGTGAACACAAGTAGTTACCTCATATGTTAAAGTACCACCAGAAGAATTAGATTGACGCAATGTAACATTTGAGATAGCACCATTTGCAGCCAGAATACAAATTGCTCTAGATCCTTGTTGGGAAAATGATATTATCTTCATGTTTATGTCCTGTTATAAGAGAGAGAAGCTAAAAGTCAGTAAAAATTCTGACCAAATATTTCTACCTTTCCAGATGTGCAATATCTCCTAACTATAGGGGAGCCTATCAGTTCCATAGTTTCTTATCAACGTCGTGTTCATAACATATTATTTTAGGAGTAGCTTAGTGTCGTGCAACGACTACTTAATAGATAGATATACTTGCTTGATACAAATCTTGTAATCTATCGAGTATCTAACCTCCACAATTTGGTGGACAACCAAGTAAGGGGAACAGCAAACGACCAGTGCTACAATATAAGGTATACTTTAACTCTTACCAAGTAATTAAGCACATCTCTTTTAATTAGTTCATCAAATAACACAACCATCAACATTGTAAGTCCTCCTCCCACCTCCCTACTTCTTACTCCAATTTCACCACTTTTATTCACATAAGGATGATATGGATGATATTCCTTATCACAGATCACATAAAAGTTAGGTAGTCATAATCAGAAGTACCTCGCCAGCATTAACAGTTATGACATGAGGTGTAAAACTTGCACCTACTGAGCATGCCATCTCACTCCCTGCAACATGAAAACATCGAGGAATTTGTAGGATTAGATTCAATGTATCACAAACGCCCGGGCGGGGGGGGGGGGGGATTTGTTTTGCTCCATCTATACATATTGGATCTTACATGTAATGTAATCAAACGAATGACATTTCAGTTCATATTTAAAAAATCGTTAAGAGGTTTTCTTAATAATAATCACTTTAAGTTTTGAGTTCAACTGAAAGTCTGAAAGTCAACTTCACAGATGAATTCATCAATCATAAGGGGCAGATACACGTGTCAAAAGGTAACAGAACCAAGCACATTATCAATCTACATCAGTTTACTGCAACGAATACTGCAGTTTTGGTAATCATGCAGTAACCATAGGAATTCCAACAAATTATTGTCCTTATATTCGAATTCTAATTGGCGTTACTTGTGAGATATGCATTCCCTCTTCTAGAACTGGTGAGCATGCATCCTTCTGGATATTTATAGTAAATTTTCAGGGTATATCAGAATAGATACTCAGTGTTGATTGTCTACATGTGCAAAAAAATTTAAGGCTTGTTTGGAGAGAATAGAAGGATATGGAGTATAAATACATTCTATTCTGAAACTAGAGAGGACGCAACTGTATACTCCCTTTGTCCTATTAGATTAGACACACTTTGACCAAAAAGCTCTTACAATTTTGGTCAAAGCGGGACGGAGGGAGTATTCACTCCTTCGAGTTATTTACTCTTAGCTTGCCAGAAATGCACACTGCAATTATTGAGTAAAGACAGATTTTCTGTCTTGTCACATCAGCTAAATTTACATTTAGTAGAAAACAACACACCAATGATTATCTGCCATTTTTTCATCCATTTTCCCAAAAATCACAAAACTAACTACCAAGATTCAGACAAGTTCTACTGACAAGTGTCCAAAATTTGATAAGCACGTGTCATATAAAGTTGAATCAGGAACAAAAGAGCACACAGCAAAGAGCAGCCCACGAAGTAAAAAGTGCATAAATTGCTACACACCATCATCTGTATATGTTAGATATGATTGCATTTGTAGTAAATTAATCATTATTTAGCATCAAGACATAAAAAAGATCAACAAACTGATATTCCAAATTCATACCTGGACTAGAAAATTCCATTTTTTGTTTTTTCTTGTAAGAGTTAGGGGGTCTCTCCGAACTGTTCTTCCAAGCCGAATAGTCACCAGTAAAAGGAATGGAGGCCGATATTGGCATAGGAGATAATGCAGAGATCGCGCCATCCCCTGCATACTTTCTTGGCCTTCCTCTCTTCTTCTTCCCCTCATACGACGGCGCCGCAAAACTCACCGGAACCACCGCCGCCGTGGGAGGGGCGGCTGATAGCCCAGCTGGATTGGAGTTTTCATTTGTTCTCGACTCTACTCTGTAGCTCTCCGGAGCTTCATTTGCAGTACACCCAGAACCATTCAATCCTTCTTTTTCCTCCATTCATGTACTAATAAACAGACAGCTCAATTGGAAATTCCTTGACCCTCAAAAATAGACAAGGATGTCTTAATCCTAGCGTACTAAGTGGGTAAAGTTGGGATCTTTGTCAGCTCCAACACTAGAAGCTAACTCTAAGAAACTATCTTTCAGCAGTAAATTCTAAGCAACACTACAAGTGTACAGTAGTATAATAGAAAATAGCAGCATCAATCAACGTGAAAAGTTCACACAGAAAACAATTTTGGAATTCTGCAAATCTTGTATTTCAAGGATCATGGCTGAATATTTTAAGATCAGTTGAGTGCACCATCTATTTTTACCATGATTTCTTAACTAATGACGGTTAATATCTGCCATTGCAAAGAAACACGTAGCTTCAGAAAACGGAATGAAAAATGTTAATTAGTTTCGGTTTTCTTGCAGATAACCTGTAGTGAAATTAGGGTTTTTGTAAGGAAAAAGAGATAGGAGGAGGAAATAAAGTTATACAAAATTAAAGAAATTAAATATTTAATTATATACTATTAACCAATTAATTTGGGTCAGCAGCAATATTTTAATTAGAAAATTCAAGGTATTAATTACGGTTAATAAAATGGTTTCAGGTCCGTCTAGGAAATTTAATAGATTTGAATATTTTTGAAAAGAAAGAGAATTTAAATGAATTGGACTACACAAATAAGAAAATAGGGGGAAAAGGTATTACTATATGTAATATAGAAATGGGAGTTTAATTCTTTAAAGGCATAAAGTTAAGATTGGAAGTATTCTAATATTTTGAAGCTCTGACCTGTTCTTTGTCCTTTTAGTAAATAAAAGTTGACCGATTTAAGAAAGATGTACCCTCGATTTTGGGAATTATTTACTGTCACTGCCACTTTATGCACTTGAGAAATTCACAACATATGACAACGTACGATTTTTTAAAACCAAATGCTTACATGTCTCTCAAAGAAATACCACAAAATAAAAAGTAGTAGTAAAGAATAAGGGTGAAGATTCCCCTTTCTAAAAGAGAAACACGGGTGTTTGGTTGGTAAGATTAAATCTAGGATAGCTAAATTCTATGATTTTAAGTTTTGGTCTACCTCTAAAAATAAATTTTATCTTGAAAGATTAAATCTTGGTACTATATAATCTTATAAACCAAACATGGCATAAGAAGATAAATACCTCATCATGACCCTTCTTTTTCAATCAGTTGCTGCTTGTTTTCTTTCACTTAAAAAAGGAGTTATGCTTACATGGTATGATACCAAGAACATTTGCAGCTTATTTAGTTGGGTCTCACTCTTCGGAAGACGAGATCTTATACGAGTCTTTGAGCTGGGTGCACAAGCTTGGAAGATGTCTTTCGGTTGCGAATAAAGGTGAAAATTGAGACGGGACTGGGAGTTCCGGTCCCGATTACTACCAAAAAAACACAACATAGGCGACGGACCTGACGACGGAATACATATTCGTCATTCACTCGCGACGGACTGACGACGGATATCTACGAAAAGGCTAACGACGGACTGGCGACTGAATTTTGCGCACGCAAGTTGACGCCAAAACTAACGACGGACTGGTCCATCGTTAGATAAATTCGTCGTCAGTCCGTCATTAGCTTTATTATTTTATTTTTTTAATATTTTATTACTGGACGACTGACTGATTCGTCGTCAAGTCCGTTGTCCAGCTCTTTAAGTCGGGATTCAACCCATTTCGCGAAAACAGAACACACAAACCCTAGCCACCCTCTTCTCCGGCGATTCCAACCTTCCTCCGGCGAATCGAAGCTCCCAATGCCCAATGTTTTAAAAATCGGACCGGACCGGCCAGTTCGACCGGTTTAACCGCGAACCGGCCAGGTAACCGGTCGGGTTATGCTATTTTGGGGTCAATTCAATGACCCAATGCAAACCGGTAAGAACCGGTCAAAACCGGCCAGAACTGGTGAACCGAAAATCGAGTTCACTAATTTTTTTCTTAAAAATTTGTGAAAAAAAAGTTAGAATTAGGGATTTAACCCTTGACCTTACTTAAAATAGATAAATCTTATAACCATCTAAGCTAGATAAGCCATTTATGCATTAAAATGTTAAAATTATGAATTAATACTATTTTTATTTGATTTGAAAATAACTATTAAAATTATTTTTATTAAATTTTAGAATTATTATAGAAGACATTAATAATTTTATTTGATTTTTATACAACATTTAGTTTCACATACATTTCTAAAATATTATCTTGTCATACATGTGTATTTTTTAGCAATATTAATAACTAATAAATATTAATTTATTATATTTATAAAGTTGTAAAATTAAATACAACTTTTTGTCCAAGTTTTATTTAAATATTTGTATCTATATATTCTGAAATATAATAGAATATATATATATATATATATATATATTACGGGTCATCCGGTTTTTTTGAAACGGTTCAACCGGTTGAACCAGCGATCCAATGACCCTTTTACGAGACCGGTTCGATGACCGGTCTGATTTTTAAAACATTGTCAATGCCCAGGTAAGTTAATTTCTTTCATTGCTGAGCAGAAGAGATTGGCTGACCAAATGACGCTCGTGCAGTCTCAGTACGCTCAGATGATGCAGTGGATGCAATCTCAGCAGCAGAGAGGAGCTGGTGGTCCCTCATTTCCCCCGTTTTCCCGATTCTGATTCCTAGACTCTTATCATGTATTTGATAAACATATGTGTACGGTTGCTACATTCATACTATAGTTTGTATTTGAACAATTAACATCTTTGGTTATATTACATTTCGAATTTCAATTGATTTGGTGGATTTTAAATTATCATTGAACGTTCTATTATATTTGTGTTGTTTGTTGTGACAGATTTTAACGTAATACAAAAACAAAAAATAATAAAAAATAAAAATAAAACTAACGACGGACTGTGAATCCGTCGTTAGGTCAATGGTCAAATACTAACGACGGACCAATCCATCGTTAACCCTCTGGCGCCGTCGATGGCCAACGGGGGAAACTGACGACAGAATTTGTATTCCGTCGTTAGTAACGACGGTTACTATCCTTCGTTAGTTCGTCGTTAGCTAACAACGGACTTTATATTCCGTTGTCAGTAGGGCTAACGACGAACGAAATACAGACGGACATGGTCCGTCGTTGGCCCTTATGGACGATGGATTTTGAGGGCTAACGGCGGAATATTCCATCGCCTGTGGCCCTTTTTTTTGTAGTGGATCCCGAAATCCCAGTCTTGATCGGGATTTCAGGACTCCCGAGTTCTAAAATTAAAAAATTCCAAGTCCCAATCTCAAAAAATAAAGTCCCGATTAGTCCCGAATGGTCCCAAAATCCCGAACGAGACCAAAATTTTACGAATTTTAAAAATTAATTTCTAGAAATCGGGAGTCCTGATCGGGATTCGGGACTCCCGAATCCCAAAAATTTGCAATTCCCCATCCCGATCCCAATAAATTCGGGACTCGAGGTCCCAAATCCCGCCGGAACTCGGGATGGGACCGGGAAAGTCCCGAGTCCCGGTCTTAAATTCTCACCTCTAGTTGCGAATCTGGTTTCGGGAGGCTGGCGGTGCTGGGAGTATGACTGTGGGGGTCGGGCTCGGCCTCTCATGTCTATTTTTCTCTTTTTTAATCGTTAATTTTTTATTTTTTATTTAATTTTTACCTATAAATACCACATTTCATTCAATTCATTTTACAACTCATTCTTCAAATTAATCAATCTCTTTATTTGTATTTCTCCATTTCACAAATTTTTTTCAAACTGTCTTTTTCAACATCTTCATTCGATGATTGAATTGTCAAAATATTTATCAAAGTAGCATCCAATTTTTTGGAGGCTAGCCAAGAATATCTTGCATCCACTAACACACTCTCCCCCGACATGTACATAAGAAGAAGAAAACTTATGTATATAGGAACATAAGTCCATCGAATAACATCTCTGTGTCGATTACTTCTCCGAAAATCCAACTTGGGGAGCCAACATTTTTTGCCATCATTTTCGTATGTGGTGATCCTTATTTCTCCGCATTGTCCAAACTTTTGAGAATTGTGAAGAGTATTTCCAATAATACACGTATCAATGCTCTTGAACGTCATGTGTTCGTGGCATTGCAAAAATGCACGGCTGCAATAAGACAACTTGCAAATGGATGATGTACATCAATATGACGAGTATTTTTGTGTCACCGAGTCAGCAGGTATCAAATGCCTCCAAAAAATTATTGCGCCGTTGTTCAGACATTTGGATCTCAATATGACCCAACCAAGATGATGCCAAACATCTATTGGAGCTTCACGAATAGGATCACATATTCTCCGACATGTTCGGTAGCATCGACTGCATGCACTGGGCGGGGAAAAATTGTCCGATGGTGTGGTGCGGAATTTATACTCGTACCAATAAATGTCACCCAACAATCATGCTTAAAGTCGTTGTATCCCAAGATCCTGAGACATGACATGCTTTTGGCGTATGACGAATGACATATATGCGTGTTCAACTAATCTCTCGTATTAAACGACGTCATAAACATGAAAGCACCTCGTGCGTTCTTCACGACTAACGACACACAATATCAAAATGAGTTATTATCTAGCCGGCGATGCTTACTCATGTTGGTCGACATTCGTGAAATCAACGCATAAGTTCACTGGCGAGAAACAAGACGTGACACTATCCTATCTACGAATATGTATATTAAAGGTCGAATATATCCACATACCATACGCAATGCTGATGTGCACACCATCCTATCTACGAATATGTATATTGAAGGTGTAATATATCAAAATAACACAATTTATACTTGTTTACATGAATTTATGCTGGTTGGCTTCACATAAAAAAAACTTATTTAATGGAGTAACAGTTAGTTTTGTCCTAGTCATTTTTGTATACACACAAATATGTATATTATCTTTGGGTTGTAATTCTCCTAGACATAAAATAAAATGTTCATATGCACTTTTAAGTTTTAACTACTACTCCATAACCATTCATCCAACTTTAAATAGCGGACTTAGCTCTTCTTCGTGTTGTTATTTTCCTTTTGCGTGATTTTTTGACAAAAGTTTAATTTGACAATACCGTTTGCTTTCAAGTCAGTTGGGATCGGTTTCAATTAAATCCCAAATCCCCAATATCCCGCCAGTAGGGGTTTTAAGCTTCCTTGCAAAACCCTAACACCAAATTATAGCTCATCTTCATATGCCATTACCCAAATTCTTCACTTGAAAACCAGTTAACCGCGAACATGAGTTTCGCGGCGTTCAAGATGATGCACTGGGCGACCGGCATCGAGCACTGCTCTGCGGGTTTCATCACCCATTCCACTACGGATTTCAAGGCAAAAATCCCTCCCATCACCGCGGACGACCTTGACTCAGACTGGGACACCTCCGATAAGCCGATTGGACCGGTCCCCAATCTCATCACTGCCGCCGCCAACATTCTTGAAGTTTACATTGTAAGAGTTCAGGAAGAGGTTTCTTCTTCGCTAGCTTACAAAGCTGCTTCCGAGCCCAAGGGTGGAGGTGTCTTATCCGGCATTTGCGGTGCCTCCCTCGAGCTCGTTTGCCATTATAGGTTTCTTCTCTTCTTTTACGCCACATGTATTTGAATTATGTTTTTCCGCTATCTTGGAGATTAGAATTACTGGAAGGGGAATGAATTCAACTATGCAATGTCAAAAATTGTGTCTTTATGTGCCTGATTTAGGACATTTGTGTATTGAAGTGTACGATATATTGCAAATTACTCTCCTGTTATTAATTTTTGAGTTTGGCTGGACACCAGCCTTAGGTAAGACCCGTTTCTCTGATTGATGAGTTTGAGAACATTATTTGAAAATTTAGGAAAGGCTTAGACTGACCTTATAATAATAAGTTTATGCACAAAGATAATCTTATCAAATACGATACATGTATCATCGTGATAACTTATTTTGTGCTTCATTATTCAACTGGAAAACTTTTTTAACACACAAAGGGAACTTCCGGCTATTAGGTGCTCCTTGTTACTTTCAGGTAATGTAATTTTTTCCGTGTCAGTTATTGTATGTTGCCCCCTGTCGGGACTGAATGATTATTCTTTAATACACAGTCTTAGTAAGTTTGTATGTCTATTAGATATCACATCTTTCAGATCAATTAAGTTTATATCCAGAAAGGCAGTAGTCGTGGACCTTGTGGTAATGCAAAAAACTTCACTATTGTCACTGTTTCACACTTTCACTGGGGTTTTGGATTAGTATTGTTTTTACTGGAATATTTTTATTTCTACTATCAATGATCCTTTTTTCACCCAAAATTTGGATTTATATTTCTCTATTAACCTTTTTACAAGAGTACAATGCTATTATTTGTTAGTTCAGATTCTATTTGTGTGTTTTTGGTTTAGTTGGTTTTGTTAATGTGGTGCAGGTTGCATGGCAATGTGGAGTCATTGGCTGTACTACCAAATGGAGCTACTGACGGCGGCAGGAGGAGAGATGCTATTATATTGACCTTTCGAGATGCAAAAATTTCAGTTTTGGAATTTGATGATTCAATACATGGGCTACGCACCAGGTCTGATGTAATCTTGTTACAGCAAACTTTGTTCCCACATGTTGAAGGAACGCTATTATTCCATGTTTCTGTGGTGGCACTAATATGAAGTTATGAGTAGCTTGTTATATTGTTTATGAGGTGCAACTTTTTTTACATATGTTGGTATATCTCCTCGGTATGGACTTACTGACTAATTGTGATTGAGTAGCGGCTGATTAAGTATTTAAATTAATAATATTGTTATTTCAATTATTGGGTTTAGTACTCTACAGGCTTGTATGTGGGCTAAGGCTTAGGGTTGAATTATCAGTATTTATATATCTTGTAAAGAGTTTAGGGATTATGAACCCTAATTATTTGTTTGACAGCTTTGGCTTGGGCAGAACTTCGGTTATGAGTTTATCGGCTTGGGTAGAACTTCGGTTCTGAGTTCTTTTCGTTTTCCCTTTCAGATTATTCTATAAAATTTCCCTTTGTTTATTTCCTTGTGACTTCACTCTATCAAATTGCCTACACAAGATAATGCTAATTCAAAATTATAAAGCAGAAGCTAGTAAGAGTATTTCAGATCGGAAGTTGCAAACAGAATGTCTATTATGAGAGTGGAATTTGGTGGCGTTTTTCTTATGGATGCTTGTACCTTTTCTCTTGCAGTTCCATGCATTGTTTTGAGGGTCCAGATTGGATTCACTTGAGAAGAGGAAGAGAATTTTTTCCTAGAGGCCCACTAGTGAAAGTTGATCCACTGGGGAGGTGTGCCGCAGTGCTTGTATATGGATTGCAAATGATAGTTCTCAAAGCAGCTGAGGTTTTGACTGCGATCTGTGATAACTATGTTACAGTTATTTCAATATTAAACATGAATATTTTTTTTACCGCGAACATGGAATTAAAACTTGTGGTACTAGAATTTTGTATAGTTCCATGAACTGTTTAGGTGGGATGATGAACTTTGACTCACGTCAATTATGTGGCAAGTCTAATGCTTTGGCCTGCTGCTACTTTCAAGTAGTAACTGAATGTACTGGTCTTTTTCTTATGAATTTAATTGTGAAATTTGATGTTAGGCTAGCTCTGGTTTAGCTGCGGAGGATAGTACTTTCAGGGCAACTGGTGCATCTCGAATTGAATCATCATATATTGTTGGCTTACGAGATCTTGATATGAAACATATCAAAGATTTTATCTTCATACATGGTGAGAATTCTGCTTTGGTTTTCCTTGCATTCTCTTCTGACAAAACACAGTCCAATAAGATTAATTATATATTCTTAAATTATATTTGTACTATTAAATTATATTTTATTGTATACATCAGAAATATGAATTGGCTCGCACTGGGAGAATCAAACACTTCCCTATGGGATACAACACACTTTTGCTTTCTTGTAAATATTGATGTTTAGTAGCTAGCATTTTGAAAAGGCATTGCCTCTTAATATGTAGGACTCCTTTTCTACTTAATATTTACAGTTGGGTGCTTATCCCTGTTCTCTAATCTCAAGTTATAGGCTCTCCGTGAAGACAAATTTCATATGTGCTTTGGTTTAATAGTTTGATTTCCTAATGATACAAAATGGCTGCATTATCCAAATTTATCAATCATACTTCTTTATACGGTAGTTGGAAAGTTTTTTTGCATGTAAACTATGTAGATTAACTTTTGCATGATGATGCTTCACTCTCTGTTTGTTCCTTCCGTCTGAAGTAGTGAAACTAAAGTTGAGCTTCTTAGGTGCAGTGCAAAAAAGGCTATTTTGGGGATTCTATGACATACATGTTTTCTGTTTCTTTTGAGGTAGAATCGTCTAAAACTTTTCCAGCCTAGACAATTTAAGGTTGTACTTGCGATATGATCTATGAGCAGGGGTTCACCTGCTTCACTCAAAAGTTATAATTTTGCACTGTTGTGGATCAGTTAACTGAGAGTGCAGTCTCAAGTGGATTATAATTGAGTGAGTGAGATAATCTTGACTGTTGAAGCTAACTTGGTTATAAACCTCTAATAAATTTTCAAGTCAAAGAAAATTTGTGGGCCTTAATGAGAAGGCCTGCATTCTGATTTCCGAAATGTAATTTTACTTGTTGCCATTGCTTGGTCTAATCAGTGGTTCTCTTAAAGTCTATTTTATTCTTCTTTTAGTTCCTCAGTTTTTCAGATAATATTTATCTGGAAATCAACTAATATCCATTAGTATATGTCCTCTGAGAAGCTTCATTTCATTACGATTCAGTTCCTAGTTACTCTTCTCTTAATGTTAAAAGCTATATGACAGGTTACATTGAGCCTGTTGTAGTAATCCTGCACGAACATGAGCTTACATGGGCTGGTCGAGTCTCATGGAAACATCACACTTGTATGATTTCAGCACTAAGCGTCAGTACAACGTTAAAGCAGCATCCACTCATATGGTCAGCCATGGTCAGTATTTTTTATTATCATCCACTTGATTTAACTGCATAGGATCTTGAAGTTATTTTTCATGCATGTGGGACTTTCTAAATTTTCTAACAGCTTACCATGCTTTAAAGATATTTTCCTTTACTTGTTTATGACTAACCCTAATTAAGCAAATTCTTGTGGCATGAGAAATATACTTTTGAGTCTATGACCCACACCTCATAATGGCGAGAAAGCCTTTATTATAATGCTTTATTTTCTATTTTCTATGTGTACCTTGCATAGGCATTGGTAAGTTATGCAAAAAGTGAGAAGCGTAAAACTTTAGAGGTTGTATATTTACTTAAAACCAAATACCCTCTAATTTCCAACCACTGTTAGGCTGAAAATTTTACTATATTTTTCTGTATGGTTTTCAGAATCTCCCCCATGATGCATACAAGCTCCTTGCAGTTCCTTCACCAATTGGTGGTGTCCTTGTAATTGGTGCAAATACGATTCATTATCATAGCCAGGTTTGCATCTTTTGGCATTGAATTTCCACAATTTATTTTTTATCCCTTCTGTTTCCACTCTTAATCTTATGATGTATAATTGGACAGTCTGCTTCATGCCACCTGGCGTTGAACAATTTTGCTGTTCCTGCTGATGGCAGGTAATCTTCAAACTTCTTGGCTATTTCTTTCTGCCATCTCTTTGTCTACACTACACGGGGACAATATGTTAACTTTTACTCTCTAGTGCATAAATATTAGCTAAATATTGGATCATTGTTGACTTTGCTTCTTATATTGGAGGAATGGTTAGGGTTAAGTGCATCACCAAAAGGTCAGGAGGCCTTTGGGCTACTTGATACAGTGTCAACCCCTTCCCCCCCTCCCAAAAAAAAAAAAAAGTAAAATTGCTTATTGGCCATTTGCATTAGTATATGCCTATATGGTTTTATGGACAGTGAAAGGTGATATTTGCAAAAATAATACTTTCTGATAAAAATATTGGTTAGAATGATTGGTATCTCCACATCTCCATCCTTCATCATACTAAGATGAAACTATTTCTAATGTATATGCATGTCTCTTTCAGTCAAGAGATGCCTAGATCTGAATTTACTACGGAGCTCGATGCTGCCAGTGCAACATGGCTAATTAATGATGTTGCTGTGTTCTCTACTAAATCTGGGGAGCTGCTTTTGCTGACTCTTGTTTATGATGGGAGGTTTGGCAACTTTTCTGTTCTCACTTGTTTTATTATTGGAACAAAAGCCAGTGGTTCTGTTTCATTCTCTTTTAAGTTTTAACCAAGTCAATCATTGCAAAGTGTTGCATATTCTGGCTCTCACATGGCTTCTCATTAAATGTTGTAGTCAAATTCATGCAAGTTAGGCCTGACATTATTTTGGTGAGTTTCTGTCAATAAAAAATTTCAAAACATTTGTTGAGACTTTTTTTGGCTATCTGGATCCATTGTAACCTTTTACTATTTTTTTTTTAATTTTGATCGCATTTTCTGACTTCAAATTCTAACTGCTATCATAATTCATAAATCATAATACAGGCCACCTTTTAGGATATCCAAAATTTAGTAATTCATCGAGTGTTCAGTACCTGTAAATTGTAATACAGTTAATTGTTTGTTTACTGGCCCTGATTTCTGTACCTTTTGGTTCATACTGTTCTCGACTAATCATGTGCTGTTAATTTGACATCCTATCTATTTCAATTCTGCAGAGTGGTTCAGAGGCTTGAACTTATGAAGTCAAGAGCTTCAGTGCTTACTTCGGTCAGCCACATTGAGTTCATAACTTCATGTTATTGCACATTACCTGACAAACATATGTGTCAATTGCATTTACTATATTTTGTTGTAGGATATTACTACCATTGGAAACTCGTTTTTCTTCTTGGGCAGTCGTTTGGGTGATAGTCTGCTCGTACAGTACTATTCTGGAGTTGGAGCTCCTACACTAACTCCTGGAATGAAGGAAGAGGTTTGTCATTGTTACTTTTATAACTCAAAATGATTTTGGCTTATGGTTTTATTTCGATTGACTTTCTTAAACTAAGACTTGATCATGAGATTTGAATTCTGTTGAGGTGCTGCCACAATCTTAGGTGTTACACGTTCTTAGGATTTGCAAATCTCTGCTTATGTTATGTATCTTAAGGCATAATTAACAGAACATGGGGTTCTTCTTTTCCATAGGTTGGGGATATTGAAAGCAATGCCCCTTTCACAAAGAGACTGCGGAGATCTTCTTCTGATGCATTGCAGGATTTAGAAACGGGCGAGGAGCTTTCTTTCTTTGGCACAGGTCCAAATATTGCTCAGATAGCTCAGGTTAATCATTACCTTCATTATAAGAGATGTTTGTTCCAACCTATCTATGATTTTTGTTTAGTTGATTAATTGAATGTTGTAAATGGTGCTTTATAGAGGCAGAAACCTCTCTGTTGCGAGCTTGAATTGTATGGGCTTTGTTTCAAAGTGGAGCGTCTAAAGACTTTAATACCTACATATTTATGCTGTTCTAAGATTTATAATAAAAAACTACCCTAGAAGGCTCTAGAACAGCTTTCAGAATCAGCAATGTATAACTCAATCTCAACCCTCCACCTTGGCTCACTATTGGATCACTAATTGTAGTTCTGGTAACCAAAGGTTTATGCTAGGATTATAAGATTGAGAACCCTAACTTAACCCAAAAACCATGGCCAAACATAATGGGTTGGTTCCCTCTAATATACCCTTCCACACGTTCGTGTGGAACCAATTTGGGATTCATTACATTTTCTTGCTGGGTCGTTTTATGTCTTACTGAAATATTATCTTGTAGAAGGCTAATACTATGCTTATGAACTCGAGGTTCTATTTTTCTCTGACCTGAGCATATAAGAGCTAATCTGAACGAGAACATGTGAATTTTTTTTGAGCTCTTGACTGGATGGGATCTATCTTACAATTTCCTATCTACTTATTTGCTTCGGTCATGATTTGACCTTGATCGATTTATCAAATGTCATGTGAGATCTCTCATAGTATCATATAAATTTTTATCCAAGCTGCTGAATTAGCATATGCTAGCAACAACATTTGTAATTCACGTACATGGGTGTTGCTTTTCTAAGAGATGTCTTGTTATTTTGTTCTTTGCAGAAAAATTTTACATTTTCAGTACGGGACTCGTTGCTTAATGTTGGTCCACTAAAGGATTTCTCTTATGGTTTGCGAAGTAATGCTGATCCAAATGCTACAGGAGTTGCAAAGCAAAGTAATTATGAACTGGTTAGTTGTAGTTTCATACTTCATGTTGACTTGGCAAAATCATATACTCCCTCTGTCCCAAGAACATAGTCTTGCTTTCCCTTTCTAGCCATCCCAACAAAATAGTATTGTTTCTCAAAATAGAAATATAATAACCTCAACTTAATTCCTTCACTCCTAATAAAGTTACCTTTTCTTTTCTCTTTCTTCCTTCTAAAAACAACTTTCTCTTTCCAATACATGTTAAACAACTTTCTCTTTCCAATACATGTTAAACAACTTATCTTCTTAACATCTGTTCCAAAAGAAATAAGACCATTTAGTTGGGACAGGGGGGACTGGGGAGTACAATTTTAATTTGTTGGGCAAAAACATACTCCCTCCGTCAATTTGTTATTGGCTCGCTTTCCTTTTAGGTTACCCTATTAAAACTGGCACATACCCAAAATAGAAATAATTAACCCTTCGAAAAGTGTGGGTTTGGCAACTTTTTTATCTCTTACACCTTCTCCGTAAAATGTGTGACCATGAAGTGTGAGACAATTATAGCAAGATGGAGAGAATATTTTATTTGGCATATTAGTTGAGCATCAACCAGTTGATGCCTATTGTTTTACTGAAATTTCTCATCCAATGTCCATTCCAGACTTTTACAATTATTTATTATCGGATATGTGAATTTTGTTCATGTATTACTTATCTAGGTGTGCTGTTCCGGCCATGGAAAAAATGGTGCTCTTACTGTACTTCAACAATCAATCCGCCCAGATACAATTACTCAAGTCTGCATACTTCCTTTAACTTAAACTTTTGGTCTTCTTTGGCATTTGTATATTACCTGTGCTTCTTTCACCTGTTACATGATTCCGGAAGATGTTACTGTTTAGTCCTATGATTATGCCATTGTCCACGAACATAAATGAATTATCTTTATGTAACTGTCATTGTGTTTTAGAATAGAAACGCGGAGTTAAAACCATTGAGGTTGTGCTTATCCTTACATTTTTAACTTGTTGTACTATGCCCTTGAGTTTTATATTTATAGTTTACTATTGTTAAAACTTAAAAACTAAAAAAAATAAATACACACTTCATGCTGAGGGTTAGAATAAATTGTGGAAGATTTTAGTTGTATGTTATTAGAGAAAAAAGGAAAAACAATGAAAAGTTTGTATAGGGGAAAAATACATAAAGATAATGAAGAATGGAAGATAATGATGCTTGTCTCTTATTTTTGAAGTTCGGTTTTAATTTCATATTGATCTTCTTTCCCATATTATTAGAAAAACAGAAACATCATATTATAATACAATTAAGTAATTTCAAATTTGACAAAGAATATTTACAATCAAAAGGATAGTCGCTGGAGGAATAACACGAGGATTCAGGCTAGATTGATAGATATTTTTTGTTAGAGTGCTAACACAGACTTTATTTATAAGATGGATGCAGAAAACAAGGCTAATTTTAGTAAGTTCAAAGAGAAGTTTTTTTCTTTTTTCTTTGTATAATGTAATGCATTGAGGACATTTTTATAGTATATCCTTGTATATGACAATCAGAATCACAAAGTTTGTTTCCCACCGTGTTTCTGAAGGAATCATTACCTGGTTGCAAAGGAATTTGGACTGTCTACCATAAGAATTTGCGCAGTGATTCCGCAAAAGGAGCAGCTGATGAGGATGAATATCATGCATTCTTGATTATTAGTTTGGAAAACCGTACAATGGTATGCCATTGCTCACCTTTGACCTTTCGAAGAAGATAACATTCGGAATTCATCACTATCAGTTGTATTAAACTCTTATTTCCCTAGGTCTGTTATTTTCTTTGAGTTGTTTTACCATTCTGCTCTTGTTGTACAGGTACTACAAACTGCTAATAATCTTGAGGAGGTTACTGAAAATGTCGACTACTATGTCCAAGGAACTACAGTTGCTGCAGGAAACTTATTTGGAAGGTATCTTTCTTTGTCTATATTTGGCCTCCATGTAACCATGTAATGTCTTTTCTATTAGGAATGCTTATCTTTCTGTTCTCTTTTGTGTAACTTCATAGTATTTTGAAACCATATTTAACAATCTTCTACTCTTATGATCATGCTTTGCCTTGTCACAACCTTTATTTTTTCTTTCTATTATGGGGGTGCGTGGGCGCTCTTTTTTTGTCAAGGAGGTCACAATGTTATTCCAAATACACCTTTGAGAGCCTGGAGTCATAGAAATTTTCTCCCGTTCTGATCTATTAGTTATCTCTTTAAAAGATTACGCAAGATGGTTAGAGCTTCTCTTCTACATAAGATTGTACAATTCTTTATGAGGGAGAATGTTTTGGCACCTTGATGCCTCGAAAATTTGCGTGGCATTAGTTTTAAACTTTTGAGAACATTAACAAACCTTGATTTGAGATAAGATTCCAGATTTCCTCTCTTAGCAAGTTACTGCATAAATTCCTGCTTGTATAAAAGAAATTATTTTAGCTAAATATTTGAAGGCAATTTTAAAGGGTGACAACATTCCGTCTAAATTTTTAAGCAGGCGCCGAGTTATCCAAATTTTTTCTGATGGTGCACGGTTACTTGATGGTGCTTTTATGACTCAAGATTTGAGCTTAAAATCTTCCATTACAGAGACAAGTGCAGCTTCTGAAAGGGCAATTGTATCGTCAGTTTCCATAGCTGATCCTTATGTGTTGCTGAGAATGAATGATGGAAGCATTCAGCTTCTTGTAGGAGGTATGTCTGGTCACATTGCAGTTTAGCTGATTCAGGAAAGTGGGTTCATATTGCCATTACTTGTCTTTGTTCTTTTATCTAGTTTGCTTTGAAGACTCTTCATTTCTATTTAAAGATATAAAACCATAGGGCAGTTAAAATTTTGGCCTTTGGAGCTCAATCTCGCAAACTAAACATCCTTATTCTATATATATCCATGCTTTCTACTTTAGAGAAACTATGTAACTTGGGTCTGTTATTTTCAAGTGTCCTATGGTCAACTATCTTTTATATTGTCTTGACATGTTGCATGCTCGTTCTTTAATCCTAGATCCATCCACCTGTTCCGTTTCTGTTGTCATTCCACCAGTATCTGGAAACTCTGATAAGTTGGTATCAGCTTGCACACTCTATCATGATAAAGGACGTGAACCATGGATTCGTAAGACAAGTACTGATGCCTGGCTTTCTTCTGGGATCAATGAGGCTATTGATGGGACTGATGGTTCAACACATGATCATGGTGATGTGTACTGTGTTCTATGCTATTACAATGGAGATCTGGAGATATTTGATGTACCTAATTTTAACAGTGTTTTCTTGGTTGATAAATTTGTATCTGGAAGGAGCCACATTATAGATACATTTTTCCATGGTCCAGCCAATAATCATGCAAATCTAACGAACAAATTTTCTGAAGATGTCGGACAAGGCAGGAAAGAGGCCACTCACGGTATAAAGGTGGTTGAGTTGTCTATGCAGAGATGGGCTTCAGAACATAACCGGCCTTTCCTATTCGGAATACTGTCTGATGGGACCATTCTTTGTTATCATGCTTACATTTATGAAGTTTCAGAAAATGCTTCCAAGACTGAGGGTGTTGCTTCTTCTCAGAGTTCAGTTAGTCTTAGTTTGAGTGCATCTAGGCTTAGAAATTTACGATTTGTTCGAGTTCCCTTGGATGCATATGCCAAAGAAGAGACACCTACTGGAGTTTGCTCACAACGGATAACCGTTTTCAAGAATGTGGGTGGTCTACAAGGTTTTTTCCTCTCAGGCTCAAGGCCGGCGTGGTTTATGATGTTTCGAGAGCGGCTTCGGATGCATCCACAGGTTAGTTTGGTTCATTTAGTAAGCAACAATTTCTCTTAGCATTATGTTTCAAAATACTATAAATCTATATCCCACTCCCACATTTCAATTATCAAGTTATAGCTAATTAATAAACCCATTTACACTACTTACCATTTTCCACTTCAGGTATGTGATGGACCGATAGTAGCCTTCACGGTTCTTCACAATGTGAATTGCAATCATGGGTTCATATATATAACTTCAGAGGTTAGCCAATTATGTAATTGAGTTTAGAGTCTTTTTTGCTATATCAACTAGCAGATTATAATTCTTCTTCGCTTTAGGGTGCTTTGAAAATATGTCACCTTCCCGTTTCTTCATCATACGACAACTATTGGCCAGTACAAAAGGTGCACAAGCATCAACTTTTCTCTTCTACACCAGTCAATTTTATACCATGCTAATATGTATCTAATGTGCTCATGGGAGTTACTTTTCTTCCTCTTATGGGTATCTTTACTCTCCATTTTGTTTTTGGGAGCTGACAGATAGGGCTGAAGGGGACTCCACATCAAGTTACCTATTTTGCAGAGAAGAACTTGTACCCTGTTATAGTTTCTGTTCCAGTAAGTGCAATCATCATCTTACAGTCATTTTCTTTCATCCATGAGCAGCCAGTTTCTTGATTTGGTCCAGCATTAAAATTTACTCAAAATTGACTGTCTGTTTTCATGAGAAATGATATGACCCAATTATGCTTCCTCAATGTTGCCATGAACAAATGGTGACAGGACAAAAGATATAAGGAATGGGTTGATTGACTTTTGGATTTTCATGTAGGTGCTCAAGCCACTTAATCAAGTTCTCTCATCACTTGTTGATCAAGAAGCTGGAAATCAGTTTGAGCATGATAATGTTAATACAGATGGGACGTATCCCATGGAAGAATTTGAGGTTCGGATTATGGAACCAGAAAAAATAAATGGGCCCTGGCAGACAAGGGCTACTATTCCCATGCAAAGTTCAGAACATGCTCTCACTGTACGAGTGGTCACATTGTTTGTAAGTCCAACTTCACATTATTTGCTGCTTTTGGACGTCTGATATTATTCCTCTCTCATACCTCTCTGATATCTGGCTGTCCCAGTATATGTTCTATAAAGATGTCAAATATCATTGAATATCCCTGTTGTGTTTATGTACTTCCAGAACACCAGTACACAAAGAAGTGAGACACTTTTGGCAATCGGAACTGCTTATGTACAAGGAGAAGATGTCGCAGCAAGAGGACGCATACTCTTGTATGCTGTTGAAAGGCCACCGGACAGTATAGAGGCGAAGGTAGCTTGCTGTTCTATATGGGTTTCTTTTAATCTCCAGGAATTTATACAGGATGTCATCCAGAGCTTCAAACAATCAGATTAATGTATATCTTACCTTCTATATGGCATAATTTTACTGCAGTTTTGCTAACTTTATCCTGGTCTTTTCAGGTTTCAGAAGTCTACTCCAAGGAGTTGAAGGGTGCTATATCAGCTCTCGCATCACTCCAAGGCCATTTGCTACTTGCTTCAGGTCCTAAAATTATTCTGCACAAATGGACAGGCTCTGAGTTGAATGGTGTTGCCTTCTATGATGTTCCACCTCTCTATGTCGTGAGCTTAAATATTGTAAGTTCCTCCTTTATCATAAATACTCAACATTCTATGGAAGTATGGATTGAAACCTGTCTGCTATTTGTCCCAAAGAGGAATATAGTTATAAATATTGCGCTCATAATTACCTGGACTCAGATCTACCTACGTAGCTCTTTTCCTCTTCCAATCAATTTAAGCATCTGGAAGGATCCAAATCAGGTTTGGAGAAACAATATTTTCTAGAATAAAGTTCTTTTGCATCCCTTACACGGCTCACTTGGATCATTTGAAGCCATATGCATTAGAGGTGGAATTAGTGGTTCGAGCCATTTTTATCGTATGTGCATTCTGCAATATAGATGTACTTTTCCCATTCAAATGTGCTTTGCTCTCAGCCTCTCAGCTGAATGTTCTGTCACCATTCTCTGTTCAATACAGACATTTAAATCTATAATATTTTCAAGGGATTTTTATGTAGTTTTACTTAATATGACATGCCCAAATGCTATATTTGCAGTTGTTGCATCTCTTTACAGTTGAGATTGGATAAATGCAGCAAGCAAACAAGTTCTTCCATTTACTCTGGTTTTCATCTTTTTTACTTAAATTGGAAAGGCTTCTGGGTTGGGCAATTTTGTCGGGGTGATTTATCTGCATTTCTCAACTCAAAGTGTTTTTTTACAATGCAATCTGTTATACACCTGCAACTCTGGATGCAATGTGAACGTGCAACCTTTTTCATTCTGAGTTGTTTCTAATGATGAAAATTGTGCAGGTTAAAAATTTTATTCTTCTTGGTGATATTCACAAAAGCATATATTTCCTTAGTTGGAAAGAGCAGGGGTCTCAACTTAATCTGTTGGCAAAAGATTTTGGTTCACTTGATTGCTTAGCAACCGAATTTTTGATCGATGGAAGTACACTTAGCCTCACTGTTTCAGATGACCAGAAGAATGTCCAGGTTAGCAAATTTGTGCACATATGGTAAAGCATTGGTATGTAATCTTTTCACGGTTGCCTTTTATGTGTGTATTTGTGATATGTGTAGGTTGTGTGTGGGAGGGGGGAGTGGGTATTCTTCTAAATCTTAGTATAGCCTGATAGAGACGAGAGGAATAAAACCCAAAAGAACAATGAAACTAAATACTTGCTCCTCAAGAGTGGCCCCACAGCACAATACGCTGCCTACTGACTGAATAGTATTCTGAATATCCCCACCCTAATTCTCTATTTCTATTTAAATACTAACGACTCCATACATGCTCAAAAGCCCATGCATACGTGGGCCACAAAATAAACAATTACTCCTACCATTTAATTATTATAATAAAATAACTATATAATAGAACTAAGTAATATCTTTGCTGCTGACGCTGAATACTGAACCACCCCTCTCTTCCCACGCACATAAGTCTTCCAGGTTGCTAGTGCATCATCTCTATCACAGCCAGGGCACCACCCTGCCTACAAGAAATAATAAGTTATATTTGTTTTCATGGCTATTGACATGACCTGAAGTCCATAGTAACTGAAAAACATTTTTCTTAAACCTTTTTTTAAAAAGGACTGTTTTCTTACTTTAAAGAATATATGTACGTGTGCGTGTGTTGGCCTAGTGTTAGGAGGTTAATGCACGAGTCAACAAGGTTTTAAAAGGCGTTTTTCGCCTCGAGGAGTTTTTCTATTGAGGCACGAGGCGTAAGCCTCAAGGCGAACCGAGGCGTACACTCGGGGCGTAAATGAAAAAATCACACAAAATCATATCTAATATCATAAAACATAAAAATAAAGTCTCAACAAGTTATAAGTTTTTAAAATCTAACATTTAACTTCCTAAGAAAGAGGTGAATCACGTTGCTGGTGCTTCGCCGGTGGTGACAGTAGAGATTTGAGAGTGCAGAGATAGTGTAATGGCGCCACTGACTCACATGAGAGTCAAAATTAAATTTTTAACCTAATTTTTATTTTAATTGTTGTCGGATTGTTTAATTCATTACAATATGGACAAGCCCATTAATAAATGGATTAAATAAAAGAAAGTTCATTCACAATTAAATAAAATAAAACATATCCCATCTATTTTCAGCCCAAAAACTATAGAAAAATAGCTTAATTTCCTGTATACGCGAGACGTCCGCCTCTTGACCGCCTCGAGGCACGCCTCGACCGCCTCGCATGACTCGAGGCGCAAGCCTCAACAACACATGACGCGCTGCCTCAGGGGTGTTTTTTACACGAGGCGTACCGAGGCGCGCCTCGAGTACGCCTTTTAAAACCATGCGAGACAATAGGTCTCGGGTTCGAGTTGTCTGTGGTGCAACCTTGTAATTTACATTTAATGTAATAACCATTAAAAAAAGAATATATATATATATATATATATATACCTAATTACCTATGCATATATAAATTATGTATAATGCTTTTTTCATTTGATTTTACTGCACATCCTCTCTCTGAGTTTTTGTAGCATAGTCTATGTTTCACATTTGCTCATACATGTAGAGTTGGTTACACTTGATATTCTTTGCCACACAATTCACAAAGTAATTGGTTACCTTATATGCAAATTGCAACATATAGATATTCTATTATGCTCCAAAAGTGTCAGAGAGCTGGAAAGGACAGAAACTGCTATCAAGAGCTGAGTTTCATGTTGGCGCACATATCACAAAATTCTTACGGTTGCAGTTGCTTCCCACATCTGCTGATCGAATTGCTCCTGGTTCTGATAAGACTAACCGATTTGGTCTACTTTTTGGTACCCTGGAAGGTAGCATTGGCTGTATTGCACCTCTGGATGAGCTAACTTTCCGTCGTCTGCAGTCATTGCAAAAAAAGCTTGTAGATTCTGTTTGCCATGTGGCTGGACTAAATCCACTATCTTTTCGACACTTCCATTCGAATGGAAAGGCTCATCGACCAGGTCCTGATAGTATTGTAGATTGTGAGCTGCTTGTCCAGTAAGTACTTTGCTCTTTTATACAACATTTCATACGTATTGTGTTTATGGGTCATGATCCTCTGAACCTGTTTCACCCGAGTACTTCACCAGCACCTCCATTTGTTCTGTACTAAATAAAAAAGTATCTACCTCCTTTCTTTTGGCAGTTTCGAGATGCTCACGCTAGAAGATCAGCTAGAAGTTGCTAATCGGATCGGTACAACAAGGACGCAAATCATGGCCAACTTGAATGACCTGAGTCTTGCCACAAGCTTCTTATGAGCATTGCCGGTGGAAATAGGCAAATGACAACCGTGTGTTTATGAGGCGATTGACAACCTTGTGTTACTCGTGGAAACAACATGTAGGGTCGTCAATTGAGGTGGTTGCCTAAAGCACCAACAAAACTAAGGCCAACCCCATACATATGTCCAACTAATTTATTTACCCTGTATTATTATTTTATAAAATAATTCTACCAATACTATGCAACTTAATTGTTAAAATATGCATACTATATGTTCAGATTTATGTGCACTACTATATCTTAATTCGTTCACTATATTTCAACAAAAACTTAAAAAAAAATTATATTGAGCTAGACGAATGATTATTTATTCTCTGTATTCCATTAAAGTTTGTGACTTTACCAAATTAGATTGTACTGCTAATAACATTGCTCCTATCCTATGATGAAAAAATTGGATTGGATTGGTTGTAGGTGGCGAATAAGGTTGGGTCCGGGTGGGTGGGTGGCTGGCTCTGTGTGGAGTTGGGATCCAATCATGGACAGTGTCGATAATGCCAAGAAACTTTCCATCTTGCCGTTAACTGCATTGCTACCACTACCATGATGTGATTTCATGATGAACATATCTCTATCTTTGAGGGTAAGGTACCTGGCTGCAATATTCACCTTTTGTACTTTCTCAAATTAAAAGCTACTATTGTTTTCAATATTGGCACTGAGACATGTTTTTCTCTGCATTATTCATAAATTTCAATTTTTGATGTTGTTGTTGAGAAAGTCGGTAAATTCACTACATCATCAAAGGAGACAAGTCGTGTGGACGCACGATGACAACATTTTTCTTGTTAAATCTCATTATACGAGCACAATTCTATTATTGATGATCAACAAAAGAGAAAGATTTTTGGGAGATTATTGTTGCGTACTACAATGATAACTTGAAAGAGCGCTCTACTCATCGAAGTCACTTGAAGATAAAAAATCATTACTATAGAATCAAGTTGGATATTTATAAGTGAACATGTATCTATAATAATTTCTCGCGCAATCGAATGAACAATCAATACGATGATGATATTATGTACTGAAAGCAAAAAAAAAAGTATTGAATGATGATCCAAAATGCAAGGACTTCAAATATTTGCTAAATTTGCAATAAATGAGTTCATAAAAAAATGTCACATAATCTAATAATTTCTTTTCTTCAAGATTTCCAAAACATAGTTCTTCTCCTAATACTCAACCTCGAGATTGATTGATGAGACAACAAAGAGCTAAGCAACTAGCTAAATAAAATACTAAAATGATATTTACGAAAATCAATTAGAAGTGTAAATACATTTTAGAGATAATTAATAAGACACTAAGAATTCAAGAGGAACAACTCAATATGTAACATATACAATTTTGCACTCCAGATACTATAATAAGATGTTGGAGGCATAACTAATAACATGATTGGAGTTGAAATCAAGGCTAAATATGTGTGATCATAACTAGTAATTGTCTAGGTGTCTTTTATTTGTTTTGTATTTTTTATTTGAGTTTGTTTTAATTAGTAATTTGAGAGATCGCGTATTTGTAAATCCAATTATCTATTATTTCATTTCAACTTACACTTATCACAACTACTAACTTCAATAGACAACTACTTCATTTGTCCACTAAATGTGATCACATTTACACAAACACGGATATTAAGAGAATAACTTTTTATGTTTTAAAAAACGTGCTACATTTTTTTGAAGGTAAACTTTTTCTACTTTTAGTAAGTGACCATTGTACAAATCAATAAGAAAATGTGTCAACTTTTAATGGAATTCATCATTTATCACAACCACCTATTAACTTAGAAATACACTCAATTCATCATCACCTACCATAACTCAATTTTTTCTATACGTGTTCTTGATCCAACAAAAATATGAGTGCAACATTCAAAATAAAATTTTACCTTTTGTAGTATACTTTATTAAAATGAGCATATATCCTATTTCATAATTATTTTCAAGATCTAATAAAACATGTGCATCATAAATATTGATAATAGAATATGTATATCATAATTTTGATGTGCTGTATATATGCTCAATGGCTTGCGATGAAAAGCTTAGACTCTAGTAATAAGGAAGAGTTAGTCGAGTTTTGTCAAAAAAGCATCAGATACTAGAAGCATAGTCGTTTTAGGGATGTCAATTAGACTAATTCTATTGGGTGATTCATATAGATTTTTTTTTTCAAAATTAAAAATTTGCAATATTAATACTAAACTTTTGACATTCGAGCTAGTTTATTGGTCAATATAACACACACACACACATATATATTTTATGATTTTATATGTATATAAAAAATATGTACTAATATAACAAGTAAAAGAAAAATTCACTCATAGTGATAACTCAAATTTAAACATCAATAAATTCAAATAGAACAAATAATAATGATACAATATTAATAATGTGTCATAATTATTTTCATGAGATGATTGATTAAATGCTAGACTTGATGAGTACAACTAGTTTTGCATGATACATCAAACATATTTGAGATTTTTAAAAGTTTTCCATTTGGTTAATAAGGTTAACTTACTCGATTTTCGAGATAGTTCTATCGAGATAGAATTGCTTTTGGTATAACTTATTCGAATTAAAAAAAATTGAGTTATATTTTTCGACTATAACCTTCTTTGATTTTGAGTTGGTTGAGGTCAACCTATTGATTTAGTACTAAATTGACATTCTTAATCCTTGTAATCTTGAGATGTTAAGATTGATGTTAGACTCTTACGAAGTTAGTTAGCCCTAAGATTTTTTCAGAGCATGAGATGGAGTGTAATTCGTGTACCATTTGAATTAATCCCACGAGTTCTTATACACTATTCAAGACGAACAAATGAACTTTAATATTTTTGTTAAATATGGTTGTGCTTGCACTGATGATTTTAATTAGCGACTGATGTTGAAATTTTCCTACATCCTCATTGGCATGACTTTTTATGGCGAGTTACCTCATTTGCATGGCTTATGATGAAAATTTTATTATTCTTTTGAGCGATAGAATTATACTATTTCTTTATCTTTGTATTCATGACTCATTTATTACATTGTAGTGTTTCAATAATAATAACTTGTTTATAAATTAAGAAAATTTTTACTTTTAAAAAATTAGTTAATTTTATTGAACTTCACCACTTTGTATAAAAATTATTTTTTTAACACTATCAAAAATAATGTGACATAAATAATGATGTATGAATATAATTAATGAATTGTAGTTCACCACTTGTATTATTGACGATCCAGGTCGTGCAGGAAAAGTGGGCATACAATTTTAATCTGCAATCTTGGTTGATGGTTTGATGATGATGTGTCTTTGAGTGAGGTATTTCATAGTAAATGTATGAATTGCTTTATACGTTTAGGGTGATGAAGCTTTTCTCTAAGCCCCCTATTGCATTTGCATGTATGTGGTATATCTATCTAGTTTTCAACTGTTTATTTTTTTCGACAAAAATTGAGTTCCAAAGTTGACGGAGTACATTCCTCATTTCAAATTTATTTTAAAACATTTACAGATTAAGATGAACATGAAGGAGGATGGATGAGGTTCCATTTAATGAAGTCGAAGTAAAACTATTTTGAAACTCTAATACAAGTAGATTATGTAATACGGTCCAGGCCCAGTCAAGGCCCAAACTCACTACAGAGCTCCAAGACTTGATATTATGCGCCGACACAACACCAATTAAATTGGAAAGCAATTTAAAAATTCAAATAGCTCATCAAAATCTATAAATAGGCAAACCCTAAACCCTAGGTACCTCTCTCAACACCGCTGTTCACTGCTTCTCTCTGCCTTCAACAATTTGCGT
This sequence comes from Leonotis leonurus, assembly GCA_026898415.1. NCBI lineage: Eukaryota > Viridiplantae > Streptophyta > Magnoliopsida > Lamiales > Lamiaceae > Leonotis > Leonotis leonurus. The sequence continues at coordinate 1,261,169 of JAPKLX010000064.1, forward strand.
TGCGGCAGAAGAGCAAAACAGCCCATCGCTCCAGCCCCCCTACGGCGTCACAAGCGCAAACACATACACCCAAAATCATCCTGCACATCCTTATATATCAATCTATCGATCGATCATGCCTTCTGTTATTTTAGCTGAAGCTCAATCCGCCGACGAGAAGATCATAAAGAAGTTCGGTTCTGTTGAGATGGAGCACAAGTCAGCCGAGAAAAAGGTAAAAAAAGACAAAAAGTCGAGCAAAAAGGCCAAAGCTACGTCGGAGCCGATCGCCGATGATTCTGATTGCAATATTCCCGTAAAAGTAAAAAAAGAGAAGAAGCGGAAGGCTTTGGAAATCGACGGCGGGGGCGTGCATGAGGAGGAGAAGAGCGATACCAGCTCCGAGATGGGTGAGCCGATCAATAGCTTGACCAAGAAGAAGAAGATGAAAGTTGATGACGAAAATTTGGAGGCAAAAGAGGAGAACCCCAACGCCGTGTCAAATTTCCGAATCTCGGCGCCGCTTAGGGAGACTTTGAAAGCCAAGGGGATTGAGGCTCTGTTCCCCATTCAGGCAATGACGTTTGATACTATTCTTGATGGTTCCGACTTGATTGGAAGGGCCCGCACTGGTCAGGTTAGATTTATCGACCTACTTATCCCTTTAGCAAATGGATTATAGTACGTATTATTGCTTACTTCTTGTATTTTAATCCTGCCTTGTTTGTGCTCGTTGGTTTATGGGTTTATGGTTGAGTAGGGCTTACAAAACGAGTTACTTCTAATCGGAACATTTTTATTATAGAAAAGTGGCTAGATTGTTCCATCTTAAGTCGCGTTTATGTGGATTTTTAAATGCTTTTCCCTGCTAGCATTTGTTAAGGTAGAAATTTCGTTTGAATGCCACTCAATAGATCAAGAATCATTACCAATATTGCTAATATTGGTACAGATATATGGTTGTGGTTACTATTTATGGTATTGTATTTATGCTAATATTGTTGTAAAACATGGATCACCTGTAGATATTTTGGCTACATTGCATGTTTCTTCTTTATTTATTTTCTGTTAGGCTAACCGATTCATATTCAAATCTCATTCGCCTGTGTATTCTCTGTCAGGGTAAAACTTTGGCTTTTGTGTTACCCATATTGGAAGCGTTGACAAATGGACCAGCAAAAGCATCAAGGAAGACTGGATATGGAAGGGCGCCTAGTGTTCTTGTTCTTTTGCCCACAAGGGAGTTGGCTACTCAGGTATTGTATCTTACGGTTATCACTTGCGGTTTTGCATGCATAAGTTTTCATGCTTTTCTATATATCTTGGGCCATAACCTTCACATAAAATATTGACGTGAGAAATAGTATTATAATGAAACAAAAATTTGAACTTTCTCCTCAATCTGTTATCTTACTTATTGTTATTTCCAATGTTTCTTTTTATCATGACTAGGTGGCTGCCGACTTTAAAGTTTATGGCGGATCTTTAGGTCTGATTACTTGCTGTCTGTATGGGGGATCACCTTATCCAGAGCAGCAGAATCAATTGAAAAGAGGTGTTGATATTGTTGTTGGTACCCCTGGGCGCATTAAGGTACGTTTCACATTAGTAAAGATATTTCTTTATGTTGTCATTATTAGGTTTATGGTATGGCTGCTTATGATGAATTATACTATTATCTGAAATTATTTAACAGGATCACATAGAGAGAGGAAATATTGACTTTAAATCATTGAAGTTCCGAGTGCTTGATGAGGCTGATGAAATGTTAAGGATGGGTTTTGTTGAAGATGTTGAACTTATTCTAGGTATATTCAAAATTTGGATGGTTTATGTGAAAAATTGATTGTATTGAAGCAGTTATATGCTTTAGTTTTATCAAATCCATATTTTTATTTGCTAGAGCTCTTATTTAAATATTTACTGGTCTGTTAAATTGAGTTTCTGAATATTGGTTAATGAAGGTAAGGTGGAGGATGCTAGCAAAGTTCAAACACTTCTCTTCAGTGCCACTTTACCTGTTTGGGTTAAGCAAGTATGTTTCTTGCATTGATACTTTCTACATATTTTATAATTTGGCTGCTGGCTGTCAAAATTGTTCTCTAAATAATTCTTTCTCTGTGAATCAGATTTCTACAAAATTTTTAAAACCCGATAAAAAAACCGCTGATCTTGTTGGCAATGAGAAAATGAAAGCCAGCACTAATGTAAGGCATTATGTTCTTCCCTGCTCTGTTGCTGCCAGAGCTCAGCTTATTCCTGATATCATTAGCTGTTATAGTAGGTTGGTTTTCTCTTGCACCTTATTTCCACAAATTTCCACAAGTGATTCCCAGCTTTTTACTTTTGCCTGATGGTAAGGCCTTATCAACTGATGCTCACTATTTGTTAATAATCCAGTGGAGGCCGCACTATTATTTTCACAGAGACAAAGGACTCTGCATCCACACTTGCTGGTGTGCTTCCTGGAGCACGTGCACTGCATGGTGACATACAACAATCTACACGTGAGGTAATGAACCTCTTGGTTTCATATTCTCTTTTTAATTATATAAAAACTATTCTCTGTTTTCAGTATATTTACTGTTAATATATTTCTGCTGTTTTCTTTGAGGTTACGATGTTTTAGATAGAAGTTATATCTATAAGATCAATTTTTGCAGATAGAAATTAACAAATTACTAAAATTCCTTCACATCCTTTGTATCAGTGTCCTTTAATAATGATGTTGTTTCATGTTGTCAGGTAACTCTTAAGGCGTTTAGATCGGGAAAGTTTTCTACACTTGTGGCTACAAATGTAGCAGCACGAGGACTGGATATTGATGATGTCCAGTTAATCATTCAGGTATGTTTATATCAACATGCTCTTTTTATACAGTTATTATGTGATCCTTGAGGGGCACTTTAATGAAAATATATTTTGTGCTTTAGTGTGAGCCGCCTCGGGATGTAGAGGCTTACATTCATAGATCTGGAAGAACAGGAAGAGCTGGTAAGTGGCATTGTTGGTGTCCTATTACCCCTCCC